>JADRCD010096927.1:0-20843 GCA_019843815.1 Montemys delectorum | reverse complement strand
TAGATAGATAGATAGATAGATAGATAGATAGATAGATAGATAGATAGATATTCCTAAATCCAGCATTGGTCAGTATTCAACATTCTCAAGTATACTATTTTCAATAGGGATATCCATTAATTGTGAGTGTGGCCTCTAAGTTTTGTAACATATACATGATGCATTGTGATAAACAGACATGGACAAATTAATAATGCATGCAACACCACCGAGGGAATGAAAAATGTCATGTAGAAAGAAATGTGTAGTGGAGTGTAGTACACAGTAGATTTTAAAAGTCAGAGCTACACTCTTTTGTAAGAAGTGTAAATTGTGACTATCTTTCGAGAGAAGGGAGAAGATTCATTGGGATCTGAAGGCAGCTACTGAGGTGCTCATCAATACCTAATATA
Organism: Montemys delectorum; assembly: GCA_019843815.1. Lineage (NCBI taxonomy): Eukaryota > Metazoa > Chordata > Mammalia > Rodentia > Muridae > Montemys > Montemys delectorum. Next base: position 20,451 of record JADRCD010096927.1, on the reverse strand, counting down.
TGCATGATGTCACAGGATGTTATACTTGTGAGAATCCATGATACAAATATATGACATTGTATAGGAAAACTTACTGAATTAAGTGTTACATATTAGACCTTAGTAATCTTAGAATCATAGGTTACTGCATAATCTTGTGCAATTTACAAACTTCAGACAATTGTCTGTAGCATAGTGAGTGTTCTATAAGTCTCACTTTTATTGAATGAATTACATATGATGACAACATACATGAAACCGTTCAAATGTGGTTTGACATCAAGAAGCATTTAGCAAGATATTTGTATCGCTATGTTTTGTGCTTTGTGTATTATCATTTTTATTGTTTATTTCCTCCTTAAAACAATATTGAAACCTCCTCATTCCATTACAGTGTTCATGATTCTGGGAGCATATGACTCTGTAACTTGCTGTACCACAAATAACATTATTTTACTATTGATATTTGTTTGTATATAGCCTTGGGCCAGTCACTGCCTCAGTCAATGATTACATTTTACATATTTCAAAATCATGGGTTTAGATGACAGAAAAATAATAGTTTCTAGTTGCTTTAAATTTATAGAATATTAGAAGAACCTTCTCTCAGCATTCACATTTATATGCTACATTAAGTATAGTACAACATTAATCATATTTATGTGAAAACATGGTTTATCTTTGTTGTAATACTATATCTTTACCACTTTTACCATTTTAAAAGTAGAAAACTATATAGACATATACATTTATTGCCTTAGCACCTAATATTGTTATATAAGCAACACACACACATACATCAACACATTCCACTTTCCAATCATATCTGCTAATGATTACTGTCTTTTTTTGGAAACAATACTGGGTGTTGCAAACTATGCATAGGCATAAGAAAATCTGCAATGACATGCTACCTTCAGAGAATCCTTTGAATTTATTTGTTCAGGAAGATATATGTATTAGGCAGAATTCTCTGGAGGAAAGAGAGCAATTGAATGACTATATATTTCAGATGAAAGTTATTAGAGTGCTTTACATCACTTAGGCTGGGTAATTCAAAATGACTGCCTGCATTTTAGGCAGGCTAAGAACCCAGAAGCTGCACGGTCCACAGAGCTGAATACTTCATCAGTTCCAGTATGTTACTGAGAGCCTGGAATCCTTGGAGAGCCACTAACCGTTAGTCTATCAGGAGAGACAAAAAGAAAAAGACATCTGGTTCTCAATGTAAAGAATTGTAGCATGGATGTCAGCAATGCAAGAGATGCAGTAACCAACAAGGAGTGGAAGCAGGTAGCTAGAGGCAGCACTGGCCTCCTCTCAGATGTCATTATGCCAGGGATCTCCCTGCTGAAAGAAGCTGCTCATCCTGGGAGTTGTGTCTCTTTCTCAACATTAATCCTTCTGGGAGCTAGCCTTACCAACCAGACCAAGGAAATAATCTGTTGGTTGATTCTAGATCCAAGATTCTAGATCTTAGTGTTTATAAACAAGATGAACCATAACAATATAAAAGGGATACTTTGAAATACTGAGAGTGAAAAAAAAAGTTCATTTTCATTAAAATGTCTATACATGGATAGGTGCTTAGAGTCATAGTGGCTTACAGGTGAGAAATTCAACACTCTCTGGTACTGGGTTTTTTTAAAGGATATTTTACAGTAAATTGTATTTATAGAATGATATGATTTTGAGTTTTAGGGGACTAAAGGATGGAACAAGGTTATGGCTCTTAAGAGTTTTATATATATATGTATATGTATATATATACATATATATATTACTTTATTTATTTGTTCACCAATTAATTTTTTTTTTTGTTATAAGGTGTTTAGGTGTATACACCTTTACATATAACATAGCAAAATCATTTACCCACTGAGCCATCTCACTGGGCTTACACATTAAAAAAATAATACATACATTTTTTAAAATAAAATATAATTGTGTCATTTCCTGCATTTCATTTTCTCTGTCCAGACCCTCCGTGTCTCCCCCGCAACCTGACCTACAAGGTCCTGCTCAAGTTCCTGGCATCTCATTTTTTTTTCCTTCTTTTTTTTTTTATTAGATATTTTCTTTATTTACATGTAAATTTTCCCTTTCCCAGGTTCCCCTCCAAAAAACAAAGTAACAAACAAACAAACAAAAACAACAAGGACAAACCCCTTTTGCCTCCCCCCTCCCCATGCCTGCCACCCCACCCTCTCCCACTTATGGGCCCTGGCATTCCCCTACACTGGGGCACAGAACCTTCACAAGGCAGAGGTCCTTTCCTCCTATTGATGATCGAATTTGCAATCCTCTACTATACACATGCTGCCAGAACATTCAGTCCCACCCTGTATAGTCCTTGATTGGTGGTTGGGTCCCAGGGAGCTCTAAGGGTACTAGTTAGTTAACTGATACCGTTACAAAGTTACACATGAACATTCACACAAAGGCACATGCATATACACATATTTTATATATGCATATAATATATAATATGCATATTATATATAAATATAATATAAATTCATTCATAACTATTTAAACTCAATCTGTAGATCCATTTAGAATTGCTTCTGTATAAATTATTATAGGGCCGGTTACTTTGACTCAGATAACCATTCAGAGACTCATTCCTGGGAAGGAATATTTCTCTGGCTCCAGATGTCCTTAGTTGGCGACCATTCTTGTCTAGTGTTGGGGAATTTTTTATTTAGCAAATGCTTGTTTCTGAACACTTTATGTGTCTAACATTCTTTACATGTTTTGTTTTCTGTCTTTCTCTGTGTCTGTTTGTTTGTTGTTTTGTTTTGTTTTCCCAAACAGGATCTCATCAGATTTCCACAACACATTTAGCATCTCCTGGAATGTAAGTGCTTTCTGAATTGTTCGTTTGTTTGTTTGTTTTTACTCTGGTGGCCTCACCAATTTTGATGAGTCTTATTTACCATTTACATTTTTTGTGATGTTTGTTGTGGTTTGAATGCCTTTGTGTTCTTTTTGTGCTTTGAGTGGTTATGGGGCAAATACATATTGTGCATATAAGGAATGGCTATATTTGTGGACATTGAACGTATGGAATATGGTATAGATTTATTATATTTTTGTACTTTGTGTTTAATATGTCCCACTCGTCTTAAATATGGACACTTATCATTAAAATCCTCTGATTTGAAATCCATTCTTAAAAAGTAGAAAGCCAGATGCCACTTCTTGAATGTTTAATTTCTATAATAAGCACTGTAAGCATTTATTAGGAGATTTGTTTCTCTGCTGTTTATCATCTTAAATTATTTATTGGCACTCTTGTGAAGTCATGGATATTTGTAAATTGACATGATAATCTGATCCTTCTTAGTTTGTTCATCTAACTGGTTACTTTGGATAATGGGGTTCAGAAAGTTAATTTTAATGCCCTTTGTAGATTATCTCCCAAAGTGAGTACTTACCTTTAACTAAAAACCCTGTAGACAGCACCACAGCTTCCTTTATAAGTCTTGTTCTCCTCACATCAGCCTCTCCAAAGAGGAGCCCAGGAGATGACTTGAAATAAGGAGTGTTATTACTTGTCCTTACTAAGGCATCTTGGTTTCTAGTTCCTTTCAGGAGTCAGGTTGCTGAACTATGACATATGAAGACTATCTGTCCTATCCCATATGTGTACCTAGAGTGTGATGTTTCTTTGTATAAACATCATACATGAGAAGTTAAACCAGATTTCATGCCTCTAGTCATGTAGACAGCATCTCAATTGGATTTGTTTGGTGTAATTTATCTGCTGCTAGCCAAATCAAGTACTAACAGGTTCTTTTTCTTTTCTTATACTCCTGTTCCAGAAGGAAGTAGCCTGGCTTGTAACACATTTCTTGAATTCACACTAACTCCAGAATGTCAATATATAACCACAAAGCAAACAGAGACATTGAATGAAGTTTCTTTTATCATCGGTCTTACAGACTTCATTTATTTCCATATTTACTCAGCTATACATTCTAAAGTGGGGTCCTTTCACATAATAACATATTTTTATACTAAATATTACACTTTTATAACTTCAAGAGTATAAAAGATATTTTAGTTCCTTATATTAAGATTAACATTTTCAAGTTCTATGATTTAATAAATGCCATATGTCATTCATTAGAATAGCATACACAATCTTTTCACTAGGTATGCATCATTTCTCCTTTATCTGCTACCTTTCCTCAGACACATGCACACTGCTCAACTTTGATAACTACCCATACCTTTTAACTTCTAAGATGACATAGAGTTGTATCCCATTTTACATGGACTTTCTAAAAAATTTTATTTCTTTTATTTTATTTTTTGGTTTTTCAAGACAGGGTTTCTATGTATACCCCTTGCTGTCCCTGAACTCACTCTGTAGACCAGGCTGAACTCAGAAATCTGCCTGCCTCTGCCTCCCAAGTGCTGGGATTAAAGGCATGTGACACCACCGCCTGGCATTACATGGACTTTTTAGAGTGCATGATATCAGTTCCTTCATATATGCATATGCATTTAAATAGAAACATCTTCTCGTATTTTGACAAGCTATTATATTTTATTGTTTAAAACTATTCCTTTATGTGGCCATGCAAAAGTTAATTAACTACCTATAAAAGGATATATTAGTTACCTATAGTTTGAGCATTCATGAATAAACCTTAACAAGCATACCTCTATACTGACCTAAATTTTCAAAATATAATATAATTATTCCTTGCTCATTTTCCAAGTTCTATCTTTTGTTAGTTCATTAAGAATTTCAAGCAATGGCTTTTGATCATATTCACCTTTCTTTCCAAAATCCTTCCTTTACCTAGATATACAATTTTGTTTTCTGTTAATCTATTTTAAATCCTTCAGATCCAGTTTGTGCTCTCCATATGTTCCTGGACATGTGACCACTCCCTTGGAGCTTAGCCCATATATCAGGTGAACCTGAAATAAATCTGACTCCCCTCCACCCAGCACCTATCAGTTGCCAGTAGCACTTCAACTGGGTGTGAGACTTCATGCTTACTTCTACCTTCAAGGAAAGGATTTTGTTTGACTTGAGCAGGTACCTCTGTAGTGTGATGTAGAGTCCTTTGTGTACATGTCCAAGAGTGACACAGATGGATCATGTGAGAGAACTAGTTCTAGCTTTTTGAGGATTCTTCAAACTGATTTCCAAAACAGGTGGAATAATTTGCAATCTCTTAAACAATGGATCGTCGTAAAAAAAAAAAAGCCTATATATGGGCTCTCTGTTTTGCTTCTATTACATTGGTCATTCAGTTTGTGTGATGAGTCTTATTGGAAATTAATTAGGATTGACTTGAATCAGTAGCTGGATTTTGGTAGGATGCCCATTTCCATTATGATAAGTTATTCTAAAAACTTGGAGGCAGACAAATCACAAGACCAAATTCTGATTATCTTTAAGTTTTCTTGGCCCTAAAAATGGCCTCTAGAAATATTTATTAAATGACATATTTTTATAAACATAAATTTAACAAGATAATACCATATTATCTGGTTTGTGCTTACTCTTGAAAAAAATCTATATTTATTGTTATGGGAATTAAGGTTATTATTAGTTTATTACAATAATGATACATTTCAATAACTGTATTTCCTAGAATTATAAACATTTTTATAAGCAGACAATTATACATTTTAATATATTAATAAATCATATTTAAGAATATAATTATTTTTATATAATTTGAGTTTTATAATAATTAATCTTCAATACAGTACAATGCCACCATTTAATTCTTATACACTGCCATCAAAGGTTACATGAAAGAAACTTTTGTATCAGAATCATGAGAAATATGTCTCAATCATCCTAAATATGACCTTCTATTACGGAAACCCATCACTAAGCAATAAATACAGATGAGATGAAGTCACAACGTAATGATAACTGCCCCAGACATAACAGAAAGAGAGTCTAGTTTGTCTTTTTAAGACCCATTCGAGGCTTTTTAGACACTAAATCCATCACTCAACTGCAATAAATTATATTGGTTTTGGAGATGCAAGCAAGCTGGGTTTCTGGAAGAGTCAATTCTTCATTCACAGGTGCATTCGTTTTTATGCCATGAAATAATTCACACATTAAGAAAATCTATTAGCTAAATGCACTGAATATTTGCGACTTGAAATGCCCAGGAAGAGCATGCCAACTTTAGGTAGTACCACAGCCAAATCCCAGCTTAGCATATTGCCTAAAATAGAGCACATTTTCTTCTACCTTGTTGAATTTGTAAATAGAGAATAAATTACTGTCAGAAAGACATTAAACATAGACACATAAACACATGTACACATCCTTTTAAATCTAATTCTTGTCATTTTTCTGTAAATATTTGCTTGAATGTCAAGGTGTTTTCCTTGGCTTATAATATTTACACACACTAAAATATTTTCATTGAAACTCAGTTCTATAATTGTGACTAGGACATGCCATCAATAATATACCACCACAATATTAAAATAAAAATTTTCTAACACAATTCCACAATTTCCTGTCTCTTCTTTGTGAAGGGCATGATCCTCAATTCTGAGGCATATCTAATAGGATTTTATTCTAATAATTGTGTTTTTTCCAGAATTTTATATGGACAATAAAATACAGTCCATAATTTCACTCTTTTGGCTTCTTCCATTCATACATCACTTTTGAAAATTAGGATTATATATTTATGTGTATATATATATAGATTAATGTTTTCATTTTTATGAAACATGAAGGAACACATTGCTCTGTTCACACTATGGTGGATAGAGTTTTTCCAGTTGGTTTTATTTTGTTCTGCTTGCTCTTTAGTAAGTGTGTACATATGTATGGCTGTGAATATAGCATCTGTTGCTACTCAGAGTCTTTTTATGAACATATATACTTCTTTATCTTGGATAAATATGTACAAGTGAGAAGGCTTCATTTGATGGTAACTATTTCACATCATAGGACACTCTGTACAAATTTCCCACCATGGATGTTTGGGTGGTCCTGTATCTCTGTAATCACTTCAGAATATTGCTACTGCATCTTTTCTTTGTAGTATGGCACTTCTTCCTAGTTAACATTATCTATAATTGGCAAAGGACTTTCGGTATATTTTTCTATACTGACACAAAATTTATGATGAGTTCTTGGTAAAGTGTCTGTTTATATATTTTGTCTCTCCTGATTCATCTTTCTTCTCATTACTCAGCTGGAAAATCATTCTTGAATCTGCGATTCAAGAGATTTATTAAATACCAATTTGTAAGTGTGCATTTGCAGCATATAGCGTTTCTTGCTTGACATGTATTAGAAGAGAATTTATGGGGCAAAGGTTGTAACTCAATGGAAGAGTGTGTGACTAGGAGTAGCCTTGCCATAGGCTTTAATTCCAGTACACAAAGCAAACAATATTAAAATACAGATGTTTTCTCCCTTTCCCAATTATATTGGCTATCTTTCTCTTTTGTTTTTATTTATATCACTTTCCAGGGACGTTCTAGAATAGCAATGCCTTACAAAATCAGTATTTATGCAACAACAAAGTTGATTAGTTCATAGTTTGGGTGACTAGAACAAGGAAATTAGAATTCAAGTCAAAATCTGTTTTCGAACCAATACACTACATGAATCATAGCTGCAGACAGTGGCAGGTTGTTCTTGGCTAGTGACTTCAGTATTGCTACATTTAAGTCCAATTGCAATTGTCAAATTCTCTCTTATAATCTTGTCTTGCGATATGGGGACCAGCTGTAATGTCCAGGATGTAATAGCTGAATCTCAAGATCCTTAATTTCATCATTATTAGTTAATAAGACTTCTCATGCTGCTTCTCATATATAAAGCATTCTAGTATATTGTATGTTAGTATTCTGGAATACATGAATGTACTCATACATACATATGCATACACAAACATATGCATGCACATATCAAATATCTTGTCATATCAAAGAACTATCTTGATTATTTTACATTACATGGAACATATCAATTTGGCAGCTTTGCTAAGAAAAATGGGCTCATATTTGGTCTTTGTCTAAGAAATATCTTCCATTCATTTTCAAAACAATTTATTTTTCTTCTGCAGATTTTGATATATAAATACTGCAGTGAATTATATTCCAGGTTAAAGGTTGATCATTTCTGCTTCTATGCTGTATCCAAAATTATTAAGGTTTTATTTTTTATTTGCATTTGGCTATACATATCATTTCTCCACCTAAAGACCTAATGTATATGTATAAAATTATAATGGATGATAAGAGTTTTAGATTTAGAGAGCTGTGGGGGTCCTTAGAACTCTGTAATAAAGGCCTTTAAAAACCACAGGTTACACTGAGTTGCTCCAGTGCACTTTGTCCCTTGTATTCCAGACAATCTAATTGGTGGTGTTTGTGTATCTCTAAGACTGTGTATATTCTTCTACTAGTTTATCTGCCTTATGTAAAATAAATAAGAACTTCATTTTTGTTAACATAATGAATACATAATACTTCATTGTGTTAAATCAATTAAAACATAAGTTTTTGGCACTATAAATTACAATATTTCTCAATATTCCCATATAGTATATCATTACATTTCTCCCTTACATGCATTTTCCCGTTAAACTAAATTTTCCATTTTAAAGATTTTTAATTCCTATTAAGTGATCTTGTAATTAAATAAATGAGTGTAGACAACAAAATAAAATGTCTTTACAATATTACAAATATTCAATAGACTGATTTTTACTAATCTTTTATGAAATTCATATTCCATGTTTTATAAAGTTTTCTGTAGGAGTGAATTGAATAGGATGTAGGTCAGCAGAATACCACTTCATTAATAGTATGTGGAAGCTTTTGAAAATATATCTAATGTTCTCATTTGCTTGTGATTTATAAAAAGATGTAAGTGTGTACCATGTAGTTTTGTATACTATTATAAATTTTAGACTGGATAAAATAATGTTTTATAGAATTTCTAGATATACATCTGTGCTTACTGGATTCTTTAACCTGAAGGTTTGGATTAGAAGCTCATACAATCCAACCATAATAGAAACTACCCCTCCAAAGAAAACTTCACACTGGATTGTTATTGCTAATAAATTCAAGAATTAACATGAGTCTCTCTTTTAACCTTTCTCATAAAATCTAGAGAAATTGTTTTGTAAAATGTTCATACTGAAAGCCACTGACCTTTACAAAATTGAAAAGAATAAGGAAATAAGAGGTTCATTCTCCTATAATGACATTAAACTTAAAAATTCATTTGAAACACTGATGGACCTAAGGCCTTTGGAATGAGAGATAAGGTAATGCTGGGTGGATATATCACATATCTTTTTGAGCACCTTTTCTTGTAAATGCTAAACTGGATGGAAACAAAACCAACACTGCATTTTCTCTCACAGACTGATAATTTAAATATTTTCTTTTAAATACATAGTAAACTCTGCTTCCCGAACAGCTTGCCACTGCTTGGGAAGCTGGCATTCTATCTCAGCATTGCATCAACTAAAGGCAGGCATTTTGATAGGCAAGCAACTATCTAAAGATAAGGAATAAGAAGGGTACTGGCATTCTACAACAAGAAATGGCAGGAATACCCTAGGGATGATTTAATATGCATTATCATGGCCACAACTGAGGAGCTCTCACAGGATATTGGGTCTGCCTGACTCTTGACGGTGCTGTGAATGTGCAAAGCATTTGGGGAGTCACATTATGGTTCTTAGGTCACTGATATCAAGTCATGAATAAAACTCTAACTCAGGAGGAGGACATGTGCTGCGGGAGGTGTCTGGAAAGGTGGAAATACAGTTCATGAGGGGCCAAGCAGATGGCATTAGTTAATGTGTTCTTTGAGAAAAGAGACTGTGCTCATGAGGGCCTAAGCAGATGGCATTGGTTAATTTCTCCTCAGCAATTTTTGTTCAATGGGCTAGTTCAGCTTTCACCTTTTCACTGATCATTTTACACATCTCTCCTTTAAAATATTTTAAGACTAGAATAATGATTTGAAGTTATTGAAGAAACCTTTACCTATCTTAGAGTTAAGGTAAAAAGCCCAATGAAGATCGAAAGAAATCGATAGAAACCAAATAGCCAAGAAATAAAGTGTTCCACCAGTCTAGAACAGGGTAAAAGATACAGTTACCAGAACCTGGCTTTTTAATACAAAAGGATGTTGAAAGCTACTGGGTGAATCAGTTAGCTCTAATTTGAAGAAGACAATTCTTTGTAGCCTAGTTATTTCACCTATTAAGTCCATTGATAATGATAGTAGTAGGGCTTCTTGAGTTTGCCTGCAAGTAACAAAATGTGAAAGGCCATTAGAGATTAGAACACACAACTGAAAGAAAATGTCTGCATGAACAGGCATTGATGATTCTATTAGAGAACAGTGAAATGTCATAAGAGGGGAGTTTACAACCATAAATGGCTGCATTTAAATTTAAAAAGCTATAAAACAGTACTTCAGTCTTGAACCTAAAGGTCTTTGAAAACATGAACAAGATATATCAAAATTAAGAGAGAGAAATAAATTTAATGTCAGGGCAGCCATTAGTGAATGCAATCAACAAATGTGAGACACAAATTAACCAAAGACTGGGACTTTGAAAATATTAAAGTAATTGAAAATCTCTACCAAAAGTAACCAAAAAAAGAGCTTCAAAATATTGAAATCAGGTCACAAAGGGGTGCATCACAACTGATAGCTTTAAAAGAGGAAGAGTTTTTAGTTCATTTTAATTTACAAATTGAAGGAAATATAGAGAATCATAAAAGAATACATAAACATATATTCCAGTAAATAAAAATCTAAATAAAATAGATAAATTTTGAGACACCTATAAATATTGGATAAAGATGACATAATCAACTTAAACAGACCAATAATGAGAAACATGACTGAAGCAGGGACGATTGTTCTAAGGTGAGTGTTTCCTTCCTAAAGTAGACCACACCAGGATGAGGAGCTAATGTCTGCATTCTCAGAATTATTAAGAATTAACACCAATACTCTTCAAACAATTTCATAAAGTAGAAATGGAGAGAACATTCTACAACTTAAAAACCAGGATGTCATTGATAGTTAAAGTAGATAATAACATAACAACAAAGAGTAATAAAACTATACACACATCTGCTTAAAACACAGGAAAAGAGATATTACCTGATTACAATATGAAAATATGAAGATTTAAGGCCCAAGTTTCTCATCAGAGGAGAACAGAGCCTGAGTTTTGGCCACACAGCATCCAGATAGGGAGCTCCACTACTCATCAATGAGAAAACTTAAAGAAGGAGAGAAAATTTGGAGAAAATACAGTTCTGTATGAGATAGCAGAGAGCTATTGTCTAGAGGCTTTTTTATAGGATTTACAGTAGCCATTGGACAAAGATTTACTAATTTTACTAATTTTAATTGAGCTTGATTAATTATCTTATCAGAGCATATCTTGGGGTGAGCCAGTTCAGAGACCTCTTCCTTATATATGTCTCCAAGATCAACCCGGGCAGATGAGCATTGTGCATGCATTGTTCACCCAAATAAGAGGGTAGTCAGTCACTAAGTACTTCTCTGCTGTCTTTGACTGCCTGTCAGTTGCTGCTAATGCTATCCTAGGACACTAGCCGCCTAATGGTAGTCAATGGTAGTCAATGATCGTACAGGTGGTGTCATGCTGGCTCTTAATTAAGCCATATTCTTTTGTCCCCAGGTTATCTGATCGATTTGTAACTGTGCTGCAGACATTCTCCCCTCTACTGACAATGGGAAACTAACTCAGCACAGGATATCTACCAAGGCGAAGTGGTAGCTTTCCCTATTATGTCCTAATTAACTCCCTGTATGTATAGGACAGTCTGTTGCAGGCTCTTTCATCAAACAGATGGAGGCTATTTAGAAACCTTCCTAACTACACTTGGAATTTATCTGAAAGGGCAACATTGTCTTGCACACATTCCTGGGTAGAGAGAGGGACTTCATAGAAGCAAGCTTGAGCCTGCTGAGGCTGGCTTTGTTTTCCAGAACTCTATCAACCCCTTCTGTCTTCTTAGCTGTACCACTTGACTACCTCACACTTGGTTGTGCAATCACTTACTTACCTTCCCCGGGTGTTTTAAATAAGTGCATAAAATGCCTACTTCATCAAAGTGACCAAGGCAAGCCTCTCTAAAAAAATCAAATAAAAATTAGGGAAGAATATTTGGTAAAGAAAAATTATGAGGAAGGAAGAGAATTATAATCAGAATCACATATATTCATACCAGTTTAGCCACAGGCATGACTAGAAGATAAAATCTCAAATGGGAGTTATGTTGAGACAGAGATATATATGCAAGGTGTGTGATGGGACTGGCCAGCTCTGATTGGCAAGTTACAGTATGGAAAAATAACAAAGCTCCTCCTAACGTCATTGGGATCTTTTTTCTTCTAGTATTGAACTTCTGAGGAGTGCTCAGAGTAATTAGGCTTAAAAATTAAATTAGCAACATCTCCCTACTGGTCTCCCAGCTTTGATTGAGATGTATATGACAGAAATCTTTCTACTTTCATGTTGGTAGATGTAAAATTAACCAGCATGTTGAATTTAAAAAAGAGTATTCAAGCCGCAATATTTTGAAGGAGTGGAGAAAATAATGAGTATAGCTGGAATGTCTTCTATGCTGTGGTCAAAAGAATGAGTTGAGCAATAAGAAAAATTGACAAGGGACCAGATAAGATAGAACACCAGTCTGTAATGAAACTCAGTCTCCAGCTCCTAATTGTTCTATAATGGACACTTATCTCACTTTGACTAATACTATAATGAGAAGTAGATATCTATAAAGTAGCTAGTAGTAATTTGAGAAAGAGTTGTGTTTCAATTAGCTTCTTCCTGGTGTATGCTCTGAGAATGTACTTGAGATTAATACATGTTACACTCATAATTCAAAATATAAGTGGAAGTATTTGTATTGTGCTCCAAAGTCATGAATTGAATTTACCTTCCCCAAATCGTATCTACTTGTATCTGAGCTTTCCTCTCATTACTCCGCACTGAAAATCAGGTAGTCAGTCACATATGTACACTGATTTGTTTTTTGTGTACTTGGCATCTAGATACTTAGTATCTAGAACTAAAAATTCACAGACTCATACTCTTTCAGTGGCTAGAATGTATTGTTCTGGGACATGAAATGTTCTAGATTTTTACTACTTAACTGTTTTTCAACACCTGCTACCAAGGTGTTGAGATGACAGCCAGTAAAAGGAAAGAACAAGAATAATTCTTAGGGTGTGGTTATGAAGAAGAAAGGCATAATATATTATGCATGTGTCAACCTTTGACACTAAAGAGATGAGGCAGATTTTAATCAGTAATAAATCACTGCTGTATTAAGGAAGAGAATTCTGCATAAGCTAAACCAAATTTTTCTGTATTTAGAAGTGAATTAGTACTTTAAAGGAAGACTAAACAATAGAGATCATGTGAGCTGGCTAGAGTCAAAGATGTAGAAAATCACATACTCTAAATGTGTCTGCATGTTTGCAGCTATGAAAGCTTATACCACACACCTCCATAGAGTTGCCATAGGCAAGGCCCTATTCTCATTGATTCTTGTATTATTCTAGTAGTGTTTTTCTCCAGTTGTATAGACTATGTATATTCATCACAAATGGACAGAGCAAATATTTACAACTATAACTTCTTTCTAATAAATGCTCCAAGAAAGGGTGTTCAGTGGCCTGTGGCCAAGCTTGGACTGAAAGAAAAGCAAATGAATGGAATTGATTCATTGTACCAGTTCAGCACATTGTAGTGAAGTGGGATCATCCCAAAGGCAGATCCTGGAGCTGTTAGAAATCTTGTGTTTATTTCCTTCTTTCACTCTGGTGAAAGGTGGTAGACATATTTGTTCTGGTGAATCTACAAGGCCAGTATTAAGACCATAGCAATAACAGAGCTCACCTGACCCTGGACAGATTCTGGTCAAGGAGAGCCTTGGTTATCTATCATACAAGTACGTAGCCAATGTGATTCTTTTTCATTTAATTGGGAATTGTTAGAAGTAGTTATTAATTTTTTATATAAGTTCATAGCACACAGATTTTATTAAAGGCCAAGAAGCTAAATATTTTTGCACTATGTTCTTTAATTCCAACTCTTTCTGACCTTCAAGATGATCACCCTTGCAAGGGCATTAATGAACATAGGAAATAAACTTGTGATCTAAGTAGACTAAAGATCAAGGTTCATGATTCATAATTTTCTCACACTGACATAAGATTCCTAAATCATTTAAAACTAACGTCAAGAGAGGCTCAGAATATCCATGATACAACTCATAGACCATATGAAGCTTAACAAGAAGGAAGACCAAAGTATGGATTTATCAATCGTACCTAGAAGGGGGAACAAAATAAAAATGTGAGGTAGAGGGAGGGAAGAACCTAGGAAGGAGAGAGGAGGAGGAGGGGAAAAAAAGGAGGGCAGGATTAGGCATGGGAAGAGACAGGAGAGAAGTCCAGAGGATAAGGAGAATGAATAAAAATATGTAGTGGTAAGTGGGGGTGGGGGGGGGGGGGGGGTTAAGAGAGGTGGGGGAACCACTAGAAAGTCCCAGATGCCAGAGAAGCAAGAGGTTCCTAAGATCCAATGACATTAGCCAAAATACACAACAGAGGGGAGATAGAATCTGAAGAAATCATCTCCAGGAGATAGGCATTGCCCCCAGTTAAGGGATAGGGCCACCCACCCATCTCAAAATTTTTAGCCTAGAATTATTCCTGTCTAAAGGAAATGCAGGGACAAAAAAATAATCGAGTGGAGACTGAAGGAAAGGCCATCCAGAGGCTGCTTCACCTTGGCATTTATCTCCTCTCCAGACACCATAACCCCAACACTATTGCTGATGTCAAGAAGTGCTCCCAGACAGGAGCCTGATATGGCTGTCCTCTGAGAGGCTCCAAGTGACTCCAGCAGAATCTGACTAAGACAGATGCAGGTACTCACAGTCAACCATCAGAATGAGTCCAGGGTCCTCAATGGAAGAGTTAGGAGAAGGACTGAAGGAGTGGAAGGGGACTGCAACACCATAGAAAGAACAATAATATCAACTAACTGGAATCCCAGAGCTCTCAAAGACGAAACCACCAACCAAAGAGTTTATATAGAGATGGTTCCAGCTATATTATGTAGCAGAGGAGAGCCATATCTGGCATCAATGAGAGGGGAGGCCATTGGTCCTGGGAAGGCTTTTTGCCCCAGTATAGGGAGATGGTAGAGGCGTGAGGTAGGAGTAGGTGGGCTGGTAGGGGAGCACCCTCTTAGAGGCAAATCGAGGGGGCATAGGATGGGAGTTTGGGGGAGTAGAGACCTGGAAGAATGATAACATTTGAAATGTAAATAAATAAAATAACCAGTTAATAAAAAAGAAAGAAATTTTAAAAAGAAAAAGAAAATGAGTATTAATCACAAACTTAAGTGTGCTCACAGATTGTTTCAGTGATGTTGGTGGTAGTTGTGGTGGCTTGATACATTTCAGTCTGCCTAAGGGAAACAGAGTAGGAGAAAAGCATGAAATTATGTTGTGAATTTTCTAGGTATACTGTAATGAAGTACTGTAGGCTATATACTTTTACATGTATTTACTACCTCACAGTTATCAAGATCTGAAGTTCAAAGTCAACATGCCAGTATATTTGGTTAGTTTATTTTGAAGTCTGTGAGAAAGGATTGCGGCTTCACTTTGGCTTGAAGATATCAATCTTTTTTATGTTTGTCCTGATCATTGTTATTCTATGTGCATCTCTGCTTACTAATTCTACTTTTTCTGGGGACACTAAGGAAATGAATTAAACTCTATCCATATGTCGACAAACTCTCTCATTTTCACAAGTAATCTTTAAGTCACATTTAGATGTACAGGGACTAAGGCTACAATGGAGGAACCTGGGAATGGGTACCATGAATAGGATATGTATAAATTATTGTAGCTATATCCTTATAGAAGAAGAACCCCAGTATTTGCTGCCAAGTAGAGTTAAACTCACAACTTTGTAGGCCCATATGGCTTGGATACCTGTAAATGTGGAAAGTGACCAAACTTAAATTTTTAAATTTCCTTAAAATACTTTGAGTTTTTGTGGAGTTTTAATTTTTTTTTTGGTATAACTTGATTCTATGTTTATTGAGGTTTAAAATAACAATATTATGTTGTGTTGCCCTACAAAACAAATGTATGTATGAGAGAGAGAAAGAGAGGAAGGGGGAGAGAGAGAGAGAGAGAGAGAGAGAGAGAGAGAGAGAGAGAGAGAGGAGAGGTCTTGTAGAGGACCTGGGTTCCATTCCCAGTACCTCCATGGCAGCTTACAGCCATCTGTAACTCCAATTCTAGAGGATCTGATAACCTTTTCTGGTCTTTAGGTGTTCTGGTTAATCCCATGGTTGAAATATACACATAGAAATGAACATTCATACATATAATTAAAAATACATAAATCTTTAAAAAGATCTTCCAGATTGACCTTCTTGTTTCCAGAGTTACCCTTTCCAGAAGTGCTTCAAAGATAGGCACATGCACAGTTGGTTTTGTACTTATCTATATAAAGTGAGGGGTGGGCAAACACTTGAACACACGTACATACATACTTGACATACATCCACATGCACATACACACAACTGGATTCAGTTTCAGATCATACAATGAAGGTTTCCAAATAGATTTGGTTAAATTCATCTCATATGTTGACTCTGGATTGAGACATCTTGAAAATGAATTCAAACCAAATGAAACATTGATGTAATTTTGTGTGGCTATTCACGAGTCATTTTTGTCAACAGGCCAGAGTGTGGTCAGCCTCAGACACCCAGAGTGAGAACTGTGCTTTGCATCTCCCGTGAATCCCAGTTTCTTTGTAATCATAGCTAGGTTTATGCTAAGCCAAATCCAGTTTCTGCAGGTTTTAGTCCTTTGTCCCTCGGTTAATTTTCAGTAATAGATTTAAGGTATCTAAATGAGTTAGTTGTTCTCTGGGAAAGGTTACAGTGTCCTCATAAAATAATCAATTTGGGACTTGAAGTTTACAAGATTTTTTAAAATCCCTTAATCAAATTGTTTTTCATTTGGAAGCTTTTGTACTAGGCCACAGAGAATATCCTTGATGACAGTTGCAAGAGAAAATACAGTTAATAATAGAATGTGATTGACCCAGGGTCAAGTTCAACTGGGCCTGTGTTATTTTAAATGAGTAAACAAATGAGTACTTGAACCTTGCCCAGTGTTTCCTTCCCCATCCCACCTGTGTTTAGAGGTGGAGTTCTCTGATTCACAAACTCAGAACAAGGAAGAATGAATTGATTCTTGCAGTTTCCTTCTCTTGTTTGTTATTCTCTTATTTTCATTTGACTATCCATTTATTTCATTCTTAGTACTTGTCAACATCAACTCATAAACTAATTGAAAAAACATAAAAATAAGGAAAATATTGCCTCTCTAAAATTCAGACATTACTGAAAAATGGAACACTTTAACACATAAATGCTAGTATAATTTGACAAAGTCCTAACTAAAATTTTAATACATGTTTACATATCAAGCGTACAAAGTATAATCTGGGATTCTAGTAAGTCTCCTTATGTAGAGTCCACATCTATGAAGACTTGTGAAGCATTACAAGGTTTATTTATATGAGAAGAGGATAAATGGTGGGCAAGGAGTTGAATATCAGTAAAAAACTACTTGCATTTAGTGCAAAAGAAAACAAGAAAAAGGCTCAAGCTAAAGAGAAGGTTAGATATCTGGTCATAAAAAGCCACCTACAAGCAGTTTCTCTTTCTGTCTCTCTATTTCTGTCTCTCCTTTCTTCTTTCTCTTCTCTCTTCTCTTTCTCCTCTCTCTCCCTCTTTCCCTTCCTTTGTCTCTCCCAAGAAGAGTTAGCTATCTTTTATCTCCTTGATAAGGAATATGACCTCATAAGCCCTCCCTCCCCAATAAATGTTAACTGTCTACAAAATTTTGGGTAGAAATGTGACCTTGTGAGACATTCTTCCCATCCATGATGGTTAATGGGTTCAACCTTGTGCAGCTATACTTCATTTACTCTTACCTATAAGGACAATGGTGACATGATACCCAAAGTGTCCACAATCGTGGATGAGCCAGAAACATGATGTCTAGCTTGCATGAGAAAGGAAATATGTACCTCTAAAATTATGTAGCATCATGAGAACAGAGTATTGCTGCTACACATTGTAAGCTTTCCTCAGTTCTAATTTTGGAAGTTTCACCAGTCTCAAAACCTGTTTTTGCTGCATTGCTGATGCAGCAACATTTCAAACTCAAGCCAGATGGTCCACATACAAGTGTAGCAAGTGGGTGTCAGTATCATAGGTTAAAATATTTTCTTATCAAAAATAATACCTATAAGACCTAGTGAACAGCCATAGTCCAAATTTATATACGAGAAATAAATAGAAAAAATTTAAACCTTTATCACATACCCATATGGAAATCTGATATTCACACAAGGAAGGTTATGTGAGACAGGATTCCAGCTGAAGTAGAGTTGGTCCAAAAGGAAATACAACAGTAAGGAAGCAGGTAGGAGACATGATTCTTTATGATTCTGTTTAAAATGGCATTGTCAGATTGGGTCGGATTACACATGTGCTATATGAAAAACAGAAAACAAACTTTATTGTTTCTGCAGTATAATGAGATCATTATATCTGGTTAGTTTGAAACAAGGGGGCTTTAGTTATCAATTGGGTCAACTCAAAATTCTTGGATAACTGGTAGCTTTGTAACTGTGCAGTAAATTCTATTTGTTTTATGTATCTCTCAAATGGCACAGTCTTTTTGTCTCTGTCCCCTTCCCTTTTCTTTTTCCTCTCTCCTTCTTTTTTTCTTTCATTTCTACTTGCTTTTTCTGTATATCTCTTATTAAATTCTTGAGATGTCACATAGAGCTATAGCACTCCAGGTACCTGCTTCTCAGTAGAAAGTGCTACTGTAGATGAAGAAACAAGAATAACTCCCTAGAGAAAAGGAAATTTGTTTCTTCTTTTTTAGAAACAGTGACCCTCTCCTATTCATCCTTAAGGCTGGTTGTACTTTCAATTGGCTTTCCTCTCTGGTATATATCCTGTGTTCTTCTTGACCTTATAAAACACCAAATGTGAGTTATGACATGGAATAACATTCAGTAAATAGAGAAACAGAAAGAAAAGCAAAATTAAGAAGAGTGGGGAAGGGGTGGGGAAAGGAAAGAGGGCTGAGAAAGGAAATAGTCTAGCTTCAGTGTGCTTATGACCTACACGCGAGCAGAAGCATACCCCCTCCCCCAGGCAAACTCCACAATGTGTTTTCCTTGCTGCTTTTCATGTCAGAAATATCCAAAAATAACATCAGGTAAGCAGATGGTTTAATCACACTTTGTAAATAAATTACTAGAGTCAGTTTAAAATGATACGGCAATGCTATATTGTAGGTATTGCAAGGTGGATATTAATTTCTCAACAAAGACATAAAAGCTCATAAAACTTAACACCTGTTGACAGATTCTCTGCTACTAGAGTGCTGTTATGCTCATCTGTTTCAGGTTGCTCAACACTACAGCTCCAGGGCATGATATTATTCTAGAAATATCAGCGTGAACAAAAATTAGCATGCATTCTTATCCCAATGAGGTCATAAAACTGAAATTTATATAAATCATCATCTCTATCTATACAATGTAAATGTGGGTAGCACTATGTGACCAAACATGCAACAAGAGTTGATAAAGAAAGATACCTAGGAAATATAGATTTTTTTGAATCTTGCATCAAGGAGGTAGGGATTTGACATTGAATAATAGTGAAAATATAAAATTTAAATATATCCTGTTTGTAACAGAGATTTCTCAACTGAGGAATCTCAAATGGGTGAGAAGCAAATAAATATTTAACATCCTTAGTCATCAGGGAAATGCAAATCAAAATGACCCTGAGATTCCACCTCACACCAGTCAGAATGGCTAAGATCAAAAGCTCAGGTGACAGCAGATGCTGGCTAGAATGTGGAGAAAGAGGAATACTCCTCCATTGCTGGTGGGATTGCAAGCTGGTACAACCACTCTGGAAATCAGTCTGGCAGTTCCTCAAAAAAATCGAAAATAATTCTACCTGAGGTCCCAGCTATACCACTCTTGGGCATATACACAAAAGATGCTCCAACATATAACAAGAACACATGCTCCACTCTGTTCCTAGCAGCCTTATTTATAATAGCGAGAAGCTAGAAACAATCTAGATATCCCTCAACAGAAGAATGGATACAGAAGATATGGTACATTTATACAATTGAGTACTACTCAGCTGTTAACAACAATGACTTATGAAATTCACAAACAAATGGATAGAACTTTAAAATATTATCCTGAGTTAGGAAAACCCAGTCACAAAAGTAGATATTAGCAAAAAAAAAAAAAAAAAAAAAAAAAAAAAAAAAAAAAA
>JADRCD010096924.1:0-19287 GCA_019843815.1 Montemys delectorum | reverse complement strand
GCTGAGGCTCAGAAGACAATGGTGGGATGGGGGATGGGCACACTCAGGTGGGGGCAGGAATTGAGACCATCACACTCTGCACTTGAGAGAGTGAGTGTGTTGCCTACTTGAGTTCTCTTCTGCATGAGGCACAGCCTAGGACCAGGACATTGGACTTCCATCAATAAGAATTTCCTGAGCACTGTCACAGAGAACTGAGAACCGGATGCTCTGGAGACTATGAACCTCTTTTCTAGGTGCTATGACTTTATGCACTGGGCATCATGACTTTCTGCATTGCATACTGTGACCCTTTGTTGTGGGCATGGCTACTA
The DNA here is from genome assembly GCA_019843815.1 of Montemys delectorum. Lineage (NCBI taxonomy): Eukaryota > Metazoa > Chordata > Mammalia > Rodentia > Muridae > Montemys > Montemys delectorum. Next base: position 18,973 of record JADRCD010096924.1, on the reverse strand, counting down.
ATCTCAATCCTGTCCTCTGCTAATGCTGACCCAATCTTGTCATGGATACAGGTCACCATTCTATGCCAGTGGGTTGACAAGGTTACTTAAGGTGTTGGAGTGGTGGTGGGGAAGGAAAGATGGCTCAAATGCTTCTAACACCGGCCTGTTTCTGACTCATTGCACCGAGTGAGAGCCCAATCATGGAGACTCCAGCCAGACCTCAAGGAACTCATTGCCAGGGATACTTGCTCTCCAGTGATGGTCGATCAAACCTAGGCTATGCAGTGATCTTATCCAGGGGAATTTGTTGGGGCGGCACAAAGGAATAAGGTACCATTGACAGAAAAATGTCCTAATTACTCAGCATTTCACAACATGTGCCAGCCGCTTATCATATGTGAGTTAACCTTGTTCACTTTGTAGGGCACTGAGATGAAAGCTGGTCTTAGATAGTGGTTAGGTTAGTAGCCTGAGGCCAGTGAGAAGACAATGGCATATTACAACCAAATTCCATATCCATGAAGCTGGGGATGTTACCATTGTCCTGACAGGAACAGCAAGGCTAGCACAGAGTATACAGGGAAATTCCTAGGCCATGAGCTACACTTTCTGCTTTCCACTCCATTGTGGGATCAGGCACCCACATCTTCTCAGAAGTAGGGGAGTGTGGCCTCTGCCCTTGCAGGTCATAGGGGCTTGTGTGACTAGGGTGCAGTGTATACAGCATACTACAAGGGAAATGATACAGAGAGGAGCAGGTACTGAATGACTGTGTTCTCCTTGGAAACCTTTTGTTGGCGATCCTTCCAAGGCCCTGGGTATATGATGTGATTTTTTTTTTGTGTGTAATTAAAATCCCAAACACTCAAATTATATAATTAATCACATTCGGCTCCAATCACCATTCCTAATTGATCCTGTCTGTTGCCTCTGCACCTGGAGATCTTGGTGACACCAAGAGAGCAGGTGGCTTAGCCTGCCAATTCCTTGCTCCTGTGCTATTGCCAATAGGTTAAATGTTATTTTGCTGCTGGCCTCACAACATGCCAAGTACCTATCATTGCTGATATGTCACAGATGTTATTAAGAAATGATTAGCTGAGAAACTAGAGAGATTATAATGCCTGAGAGTCATTTAAGAGGCCAAGGGAATCAAAGGACTTTGGTAGTTATGGAGAACTAATCTCAAATGCAGCATAATGACCCAGGGCCCCATGTCCAAAGCTGCTTAATCTACCATCCCAAACAAGTCCCTTGTGGTATGGGAATTAGATAAAAGAAGGACAATATGAAAGAAGTTGGAGGTGTTTCATAACCCAACCAAAACATCATTGCTGTTGAATGTGGCCCCAAGGCTTCTAGAACTTTCTACAAACCCTTAATAGACTCATCAAGTGCTTTAAAGTAGTAGAAGTCATAATAGCCAGTGAGAACATTTATGTGGAACTTTGAGCAGGAGAGTCCTACAGGGTTTCTGGATATAGTCCAAGGCTTTGTCATGTGTCCAAGTGGCCCTCACTTATCTCCAGTTTGCTAGGACCCACTCTCCAAGCTTTTGCACAACAAACTTTCCATGATCAATAGTCTAAAGCACACAGGTGGGTGTTCTGGTAGCTCAGGGTAGGCACTGGTCAGTTCTGCCCTCATGCAGATGTGTAGCAGAACTGGAGACGCTCCACAGACTTCATGTTCCCATCCTTATAAAAGAACAGGACCCATTTTCTATAGCATTGATTTTTGGCTATTGGAAGTTTAAGACAAGTTTATACTGACGTCCACATGGTACCCTGAACAACTTCATCTATACCTACTTAAACCTGTAATCTCCAGGGTGTTCTTCAGTAGCTGATAGATCAGTAAGCTGCAGACACCCAGACAGAACACACATGCTGAAAGTTGGGAGTGAGCTGGTGGAGACAGAGAGACATGGGAGAAACTTACAAGCAAAGACATTGCTAACAGGTTGCCTGCACACTATGATTCCAAAGCCAAGATACCCTAAGGAAGTCATGGCCGGAGCAGTGGCTGGAAGAGCCATGAATTCCAGGAACTAAAAGGGCAGGGAGAACATGCGGAGTTGGGGACTTTCTGGCATGGTGCTCTTCCATAAGATCTCTTAAAGGCAGCCTGAGTCATTGTACATTCATTAAAACCCATAGACTGTATGTACACCAAGACCAAAACCCAGTGCAGATTAGGGATTTGGGGTGATGCAGTAACAAATGCATAGCTGCAATGTGTGCATTTATGATGATGATAATGATTATGATGGTGATGATGATGATGGTTATGGCTGTGATGATGGGAATGATGATGATGATGACGGTGGTGGTGGTGGTGGTGGTGGTGGTGGTGGTGATGGTGATGGGCGTTTGCAGCCAGGGCATGTATTGGAAATCCAATCTGTGTCCATTTCTCTCAGTTTTGCAGTGAATCTAATACTAGTATTTTTTTAAGTGACTAAACAAAGCCTCTAGAGCATTAGAGCTTGTCAATGGTGAAAGCACCATTCAATACAAACAGCAGCAGTACTACCGCATGGGGTGAAGAGCTTGGGAGTTGGCTGGCACAGTGCACAGGGTCAGTGTCTGGCTATAAGGGATACAGCTAGAGAGGATCAGGAGGGAGGTAGCATGGCAGCCAGGGAGTTCCACCAGGAGACGATTTGGGGGAGGACACAGAAGAGGAGGAGCAGGGGAAACTGCAGACCAGTCTTCCAGGAAGATGTGAAGAATGGCAAGAGGCAGTGGGGCACCGCCAGTGCAAGGGACTGTGGGACACCCTCAGTGCAAAGAGCAGTGAGGCACCGCCAGTGCAAGGAACTGTGGAACACCGTCAGTACAAGGGGCTACAAAATCCCTGCACCAGGCTTCTCTCCCAAAGGAAAAGAAGGGGCTTTGCCTGGGCTTGACTAGGTCATCATGGATTTGACAGCCTTTCCTAAGCTGAGCCAATTAGCCACCAATATCCTCAGGTCCTTGGGTAGGCCGACAGAGTTTCCAGCTCTAGAAACAGAGGAGAGGCTCCAAGGTCTATTAAGCTATAGTAGAGAGTGTGGTTACTTTTTACCACTCATTGTTGAAAGGCAACAATGAGATAAGAATTTATTGTTATTTATGGCCTCAAAAAATCCTAGTTCATATGATGCAATCTGTGCCACTGGGGCTTATAACCTTGAAAAGAGATTATATGTGTGTATGGGCACAGGCATGTCCATGTGTTTATATGCACATGAATGGGTATACGTGTATGTTTATGTGTATTTTAGTATGCATATCTATATGTATGGGTGTGTTCATTTGTGTTTATATGTATATACACGTCTCTATGTGTTTGTGTAAGTAAAGTGTTTGTGATTGTGTAAGTGGCTAAATTTTTAAATGTAAATACGTGTTCATGTATGTTTATTATGGTGGTTTTAATGTGCTTGGCACTATTAGGAGGTGTGGCCTTGTTGGAGGAAGTGTGTTACTGTGGTCATAGGCTTTAAGACCCTCATCCTAGCTGCCTGGAAGCCAGTTTTCTCCTAGCAGGCTTCAGATGAAGATGTAGGACTCTCAGCTGCTCCCGCATCCTGCCTGCCTGGACACTGCCATGCTCCCACCTTGATGATAATGGACTGAACCTCTGAACCTGTAAGCCAGTCCCAATTAAATGTTGTCCTTATAAGAGTTGCCTTGGTCATGGTGTCCCTTCACAGTAATGCAAACCCTAACTAAAACATGTATGCACATAAGTACACATATACACAAGTGGGTATAGATACAGTATGTGTATGTGTGTATATAGGTGAGTATGTATGGTTGTGTGTACCCACTTGTGTACATATACATGTTTATATCTACATCTATATTCATGGTTGCTTGTTTATGGATGATTCTTTAAATGACTACCTATGTGTGTTTTATGTGGCTACATGGGCTATTTAAAGTGCCAGCAAGGTAAAATGGAATCGCATCATGGACCCTCTTGGGCTGAGGCTGGCCACCTAGGATGGGAGTTTCAGTTAGCTGGGATCTGCCCTAGGGCACAGAGCTCCTATAGGGAGTAGAGTGTCATTGCAAAGAGTCTGGCCAGAAACCAGCTGCCAAAACAGGTTGTTATGCGAAGTTTCTCACTTAAAATATTTTGTGCTAGTTGCCTCTAGCAAGGATTACCTTTTTCAGACAGTCTCCCAATTAGGATCCAGGATGACATGGCCTCAGTAAAGCTCCCAGCTCTCCTCTCATCAATTAAAGCCTTCTTCTCTCCTCTTCTATGTGGCCCCCTTGGGATTAGGAATCTCCCTTCTCAGGTTAGCACAGAAGAGAAATGGATGCATGCTGGCTGGGGGCTGATAAGGGCTGCAATGAATAATATTAGCTGTGGGCTGCGGGAGCTGCATCCCTCTTTGCAGCTACCCCAGAGATTATTAAACAGATACAACCAATTTTGTAAAAGCTCCTAACAGCTGTACATTTCTCCAAGCTTTCGATGTATGTGCCCTTCCTTCCCCGTGTGTTCATTTGTGTCTGACTATTTCCCCACATATTCAATATGCCTCATAGTCAAATTGCCTTCTTTGCTGCAGAAGGAATCTGTCGGTGCCATGGGCACGGGGTCTCAGTGGCAGCAGTCTTAGATGTTCCAGGGAGACCTAATGAGATGTGTCCAGGCAGCCCAAACTCAAGCCTGCAGAGCTGCGTAATTGAAGGATCCAGCCCCTGGTCTAGACATAAAATACACACAATGGAAACAATTTCTGGAGGGAAGCAGTTTGCCTTTGTTTTTGGTGGTAGAAAATCAGGTCAGAAAAGTCTGGAGAAGAGACTGAAGACAGAAGCCTAGCATGGCTGTCCTCTGAGAGGCCCTACCAGCAGCTGACTGAGACTGGCACAGATACTTACACCCAACTATGGGACTGAAGTTGAGGACCCCTATGGTTGATTTAGGGGAAGGATTGAAGAAGCAGGAGGAGAGGGTGAACTCATAGGAAGATCAGCAGTCTCAACTAACCCGGACCCCCAGGAGCTCCCAGAGACTGAGCCGCCAACCAGGCAGCATACACGAGCTGGTCTGAGGCCCCCAGTCCATATATAGCAGAGGATTGCCTGGTTTGGCTTCAGTGGGAGAAGATGCACCTAATCCTCGAGAGACTTGAAGTCCCGGGGAAGGAGAGGCCTGGTGGTGAGGAAGCACTGTCTCAGAGGCAAGTGGGGATAGGAGGAGGATGAAAAACTGGGAGGGGGACCAGGAGAAGGGGGCAATGGCTGGAATGTAAATAAATAAAATAAATTTTAAAAAGATATTGAGTAATGAGGGCTCTTATGAAGTTAAATACTGTCCAGTACACATACATATCTGCACTCATAGAACTAACCCACAGACACAGTCCTTTCAAATGGTGGTTATACAGTGGGGTGGCATGGACAGGAAGACAGACTGTACTGGCTGATTTTGTGTGCCAACTTGACACAGGCTAGAGTTATCACAGAGAAGGGAGCTTCAGTTGGGGAAGTGCCTCCATGAGATCCAGCTGTGGGGCATTTTCTCAATTAGTGATCAAGGGGGTAAGGCCCCTTGAGGGTGGTGCCATCTCTGGGCTGAAAGTCTTGAGTTCTATAAGAGAGCAGGCTGAGCAAGCCAGGAGAAGCAAGTCAGCAAGGAACATTCCTCCATGGCCTCTGCATCAGCTCCTGCTTCCTGACCTGCTTGAGTCCCAGTCCTGACTTCCTCTGGTGATCAACAGCCATGTGGAAGTGTAAGTTGAATAAACCCTTTCCTCCCCAACTTGCTTCATGGTCATGATGTTTGTGCAGGAATAGAAACCCTAAGACACAGACTGACCGACATCTTCTGAAAGGAGCTGATGAATGAGGAGATAGAGCACGAACACTCTGAGGTTAGACAGGTCTGCTATGGGCCTAAACTGTGACTCTGAGCCTCAGTTTTTCTACTCATGAAATGAGCTTGGAGGAGTTCAGAGGCGACCATGGATGACTCATGGGAAAGGATGGTTTGTGCAGTTGGTAAATCTGCACTCCTGGGAGGGACCAAGTATCTACATCCTTTACATTCTCTGCTTCTTCACACCTGGACATGGGCTCTTAGTCTAAGTGGGAGTGACCCAGGGTGTGGGGAGCTCCTCTAGTCCTAAAGTCCCTCAGACCCTGAGGCATTTGTATGGTTGGTTATCTTCTCAGTCACTGTAGTGTTATGGTGACCAAAGTACCTGAATAAAAGCAAAATGAAAGGAAGTGTCCTGGTTGGTTTTTTTTTGTTTTTGTTTTTTTGTTTTTTGTTTTTGTTTTTGTTTTTTTTTTTTGTTTTTTTTTGTCAATGCAATATAACCAGACATCTGTTAAGACAATGTCTCCATCAGATTGGCCTGTAGGAAAGTCTTTGGTGACATTTTCATAATTAATGATTTGATGTGGGAGGGCCCAGGTTACTGTGGGCAATGCCACCTCTGGGTAGTCCTAAGAGGTTTAAGAAAGATGGTTGACCAACCTTGAGCTAAGGAACAAGCCAATAAACAATGTTTTTCTGTGGCCTCTGCTTCAGTTCCTGCCTCCAGGTTTCTGCCTTGAGTTCAAATCCCGACTTCCCCCTATGACGGACTGTGGCACAGACGTGCAAGGCAAATAAGTCCTCTCCTCCCTCAGGTTGGTTTTGTCATGGTGTTTAGCACAGCAATAAAATGCAAACTAGGACATAGAGGGAGAAGGACTTTGTCCACTGTGCCAGGAAAGGCATGGCACGAACATTTTAGTTCATTTCTCAGGGATTGTATGGCAGAGATGCCTTACATGGTGATGGGCAAGAAACAGGGAAAGCAGGCTGAAAATAGAGATACCTGTGACCCTTGAAGGCCTTTACAGCCTTCTAAATAGCTCTATAAACTGGGGACTAATTGACGAAATCATGAGTCTGAGTTGGACATTTCAAATACAAACCATAACACTCCACTCATTGTTCCCCAAAGCTCACAGCCATCTCAAGACCCAGAACACAGTCACTCTTGCTTCAGAAGTTCCCATAGTTTTAATAGACCCAAAGTTGTTCAAAAGTCCAGTCTCTTCTGAAACTATTTGTTCCTTTTTTTTTTCCTTTTTGTGATTCTGGGGATTAACCTGGGGCATCTCATTCTGTCACTGAGAATGTCCTGGACCTTCTTCATACTCTTTTACTTTTATTTTGAAATAGAGTCTTGTTAAATTGTTGAGCCAGGCCTTGAACTTGTGATCTTTTTGCATCAGCTTCCTGAGCTGCTGGGATGACAGGCTGCCACTGCTTGGCCTGGCTACAGGCTGTGACCCCTGTAAAATGAACAGGAATGCAGGTACGGTGTGCAGCAATACGGAGTGGATATCCCAACTCTGAGCAGGACATGCCCTTCCTGTGGAGCCAGACTTTCACCTGTGTATGTCTCTGACTTGACTCTGTATCACCTTCCAACACTGTGTGTGTTGTTTCCCTTGCTCGCTTTCACCAGCCGATCCTGGTAAAGGCCATAATCAGTGTCGTAATCAGTGAGATGAATGGGCAATCTTTCCATTATGTTATCACCTCACTTGTAAAATGTGTCTGAAGCTTGGGCTTTAGCATCTCCACCAGCCTGATTCAATGGGCACTCTCTATTGCTCCCTTAATTTTCCTTCCTGCTCCCTTCCCAGCAGCATCAAGTTCGTTCAACAAGCAAGACTCAGGAGAGACAGTGGCCACATACTTCATCTTTGCTACTCCACCATAGTCTCCTATTCTTTAATCATTACCGGTATAGATACTGCTGTTAGTGTATGTGCTTAGAGCTGACCATTCATGACTGGATAACTTGTTAGGGGGATTTTTTTTTTCAGGAGAAAACCGACTTCTCCCTTTCTTTGCCTCTATTGTTTGCTAGTAGTTGTTCATCTAGGAGGAGAACCTTGTGAGATTCTCTTATCTATGTTGGCATGTCAACTGGTTGTGGGGGTCTTGGTTAAGCAACCGCAGTGTCGAGGTTTTTTATGGGTGCCCTTGTCATGTCTACAAGACACTATTTTGCAGCAGATATTCTGGTTCTCTGACTCTTAGCAATATATATCTTCTTTCCCATGATCTTTCCTGAGCCTTTGGTGTACAGACTGTATTATAAATGTAACAGTTGAGCTTAGGAATCCTATAGACATATATTGTCTAAATTTTTTACCAGTTATAGATCTCAGTGGTAGTCTCCATTTGCTACAAATAGATTCTCTTTTGATGGGAGGTGAGTGGAGTGTGAGAGAGCCTCTGGTGAAAGGGCTATGATAGAGCCCTGTAAAATCAGCCCTGGAAAGAGATCCTCCATCTGGGAGTCATCCCAACTGGCCAAGGAACACCCTGTGTCTGAATATCTGGAAATTCCATGCAAATACTCACACCACAGCTCCTGGTAACCACTTCACTAGAACATTTGAATATCTGACAGTTAACTGGAAGGTTTCTGAAATGTTATACCAGCAATGGAAAAGGTACCAACGGTTGTTTCCCTCAGTGTGGGCCAACCATCAAGGGTAATTAGATGTCAACCATGAGACTTTATTTGGACAAGGCTATCTGATTTGCCTGGGAATGAGCAGAGCCCATTTCGTTACCCTTAAAAATCATTTTAAAACTCTTGACAGATTTTGTGTTTTACAGAGTAATGACTTTCAGTGTTTATAAAAACAGAACTGTAATTTTGAGATTGAAACCATTTCTGTCGACTCTGTGTGTAGAAGGTGGGAACATGAGTAAAATGTTTTATTTTCAAAATATGAATATGTTGAGATAACATTTACATACAGTGCATTAGGGGCGTTATTGATTTCATCAGTAAGAGGAGTGACTATTGAGAGTGGATTTTAAAGAAATTCCATTGTCCACTTAACTCTCTGCACACACCTTCTCTCTGTCTGTGTAGAGAGATTTACTGCAGGTTTTTTTGTCATGTGACCTGAGACAGAGAGGAGTCTGAGCTCCACAGTGGGCAGCTGGGAGACCTGAGAGAGGTGGCCAGAGCTCCATGCTGAGCCAAGGATAGGAGAAGACAGTGACAGAGTCCCTTCTTGAGGACCCTAGGGAGAGTCATGTGGGTGATTCTTGTAGACTTCCTCTCCTAAGGCCCTCGGTGCACAGGACAAAGCCACCCCAACTGGAGAGGCTAGATCAGCTAGATCAGCTAGGCCAAAATCTCTATGTAGATATTTCGTATCTCCTGAGAACTACCCGTGGAGCCCAGTGAATGAGTCTGAAACAAGAAATCAGCTAGCACTGACTATTTTATTTCCCCTTCTGAGTGAGTTTTAAGCATCCTTGCTTGGGTCCTCCTTGTTATTTCGCTTATTTGGGCCTGTGGATTGCAGTGTGGGTATCCTGTACTTCATGGCTAATATCCACTTATAATTGAGTACATACCATGCATGTCAGAAAAAAAAAAAAGAGATCGTTCAAGCATGAGAGAAAATGAACTACTTTTAGATAAGAAATTTCATAATAACATTATAATTATGAAACAGGTTATTTTGTGCATCATGTAAGCTTTGTTACATCAAAAATAAACTTTTTAGTATTTGTGCCATCACCAGAAGAAGAGAAGAAGAGGAAGAGGAAGAAGAGGGGGAGGAAAAGGAAGAAGAGGAGGAGCAAGAGGAAGAGGAGGAGGGGGAAGAGGAAAAGGAAAAGGAAGAAGAAGAAGGAGGAGAAGGAGAAGGAGGAGGAAGAGGAGGAGGAGGAGGAGGAGGAGGAGGAGGAGGAGGAGAAGGAAGAGGAGGAGGAGAAGGAGGAGGAGGAGAAGGAGGAGAAGGAGAAGGAGGAGGAGGAGGAGGAGGAGAAGACAATGACATAAAAAGAAATTAGCTAGTATAAAGGCTTTTTTATGTATCTAGGAATCGCTCATCTTTGACTTGGGGTTGGTGTCAGGAACATCTCTGTGGTGACTTGATAAAAATGGTCTCCATAGGTCCATAGGGAGTGGCACTAGTAGTAAGTATGGTCTTGTTGGAAGAAGCACATCACTATGGGGAGGATTTTGACATCCAAGAAGCTTGAGTCAGGTTTAGTTAATGATATTCTTTCCTGTTGACTGCTAATCCAGATATAGAACTCTCAGCCACCTCTCCAGCACTATGTCTGCCTGCACGCTGCCATGCTTCCCACCATGATGATAACGGACTAAGCTGCTGAATACATAAACCAGCCCCAATTAAATGTTTTCCTTTATGAGAGTTGCTAGGGTCATGGTGACTCTTCACAGCAACTGCCTAAGAGCACTGACTAAGACAATTGCTATATAATAATTGTCATTGTGGCTTCCCACATCTGCATCCCAGTGCTGAGTGAGCTCCTATCCTAGACTCCATCAGTCTAAGGCTCTGCATCAACTCCTCATCAGGAGTTAGGGATTCAATTAGTGGAGTATGGAGAATTATCTGCTGACAGCACTGAAGTCCAAAGCCAAAGATTCTAGAACCATAGTTACAGGAGCCCCAGGCTGAGACTGATGAAGAACCTAACACTCATTGTCCCCATTGAGGACTACCAAGCCACTGCCTGTATGGACGATGATTTGTATACTCATACTTCAAGCACCCTGTGAGTGCCCCATGACATATTAAACATACTCTTACTAAAACCCTGTCTTGATTCATTCATCAAGAGCCATGTCTGCTCTCCTTATACAGAACTCGAAGGAGTCAGAGCCTGCCAAGGAGACATCTCGGCAGCCCAGCACGCTTGGCTCCCTTCCACATTCCCAGCCATCTGTAAGGTATCTAGAAGCCCACAGCCCCACCCAACTAAGGCTGCTGATTTGAGATCAGTCTCGACAATGGACTTTTCCAGGAGATGTTTATCAAAAGATACAGCTGCTGGTAAATTTGTCCCTGAGGCTTCTAGAGACTAGTTCTAAAGAACTTTGTTACTGTTTCTGATGCTTCTAAAGAGTTGTTATAAAGAGTCCTAAAGGACTCCAGCATCCACATCTATGATGGTAGAAAGCACAAGGGATTTGAGAACCACAGTGTGCCCTGCTCTGAGGCAAGGAAGCAACTCAGTGTGGGTGCTGTCCTCCTTCAGGGGTCCTCTTTACCCACTGCTGACTATTGTTCTTCTAATGCTGCTTAGGAGCAGTCCCTATCTCTCTGTAGACTTGGGAAACCTGACATAGCCTTATGACATCACTTCTTGGGTGCAGCTGGCCACTTCTTCCTGACTCCTGACCCATATCCAGCAATTTATTTGTTCCCTGTCTTACCTTCTTGGTGTTCTCTGAATGACCCATGTTGGAATCTATACTTTGGACCTCAAGGATATTAATCCCTGCATGTGGCCAGTCTTGTCACTCACCTGAGAAAGCTGCACAAGGGTAGAGAGTGCTATTTGAGCCATACACAACCTGCTAGGAGAATGACCAGTATTCTACTGAAAACTGAATGTACACACTGTCTGGGAAGACATATCCATAGGTCTGTATTTTCAGGCAGGTCAATCACTATGGCTGCGACCTCTGCTTCCATCTCATTTATCCTGGAATGCAGTAGACCCAGCCCTGTAGTTTTTGGGTTGACAAAGTAACTTTGCCTGATGTTTTTCTTCTCACATGAAGAAGCAGTTCTGTATATTGAAGCTGCCTGAAACGCATGACCAACATCTGAGGCCCTGCTTAAGAACAGGGTGTCTGTTAGTCAAGTTGCTTGCTATTTGTGTTTGCTCTAGATTCTTCCCCAGACTTGTATCTTCTTTGCAGTGTCTCTGAGTCAGCTGTCAAATGCCCCTGGAAGCAAAGAGCAGAAGCCTCTCACCCTCATGCTTCTCTTAGCAGGCTATCTCCTGAACTTCCAGGAGTAGGGAACTTTCACAAATTAGGCCATTCCTACCTTCTTGGTTGCTCTGATCCCAGGATCCCTAGCCAATTGATCCAACAGCCCAGGCTGCACCTGAGCTCCATGCTGAGCTCCTCTACTCCTTGCTGGTTGGGAGTAGATTTTTAAGAAGCAGAATGGAAGCTTTTGCATTTCTGTTACTGTGCCTTTGAATTTCCCTGACCGTTCCAGGGTGACCTATGTCTGCATTCAGCACATCCTTGCCATTGTTCCGGTCTCAGGGAAGTTGTCTACAGTGACAGTATGGCAGCATTTGGCTTCAAGGGTGAGAGTAGGGTGGAATGTGTCTTTCCACCTCTGGCTGTTCATAAGTCCCTGCCATCTCCTGGGTCTCCACCTTCTGTAGTACCTGAAGCTCTTGCTGCTGCTGTCCAGGAGCTAGTGTGAAGACCTCCCTCTGAAGCCAGAGCAGGCAAGTCTTAACACTCTGCCAACGTGCATTTTGACTCCTCATTACAAGTCAGGTCTTGACCTGTGGCTAATGCTTCCCCATTAATGAAGCTTGGCAGGTGAGGAACTGGCTTAAACAGTTGGCCCTGATTGGCTGGGGGAAAAGGATCCTACAGATTGTGAATTTGTTTTCCAGTTTAAAATAACTTTATCTGAAAAAAAAATGCTGACTTCTGTGGATTGCCTGGAAGCTATAGGCATGGGTGTGCACAGACAGAGGCCATGGCTGATCTTCTTGGTGGAATTCTCGAGGACCTTTCTTGACTAGCAGCCATGGACTAGCATTGATGGCCTCCACAACACTGTCTATAAAATGGGTTACTTCAGGCTTGAAACTCAACAAATTTCCCCCCAAACTAGAACACAAGCCACTTTCTGCTATTTGAGAATTTTGACTTCCTATAGGTCCATTTCATCTCCTACACATGAACTCTTGACAACAGAATTTCCTCGGGGACCTTACTGTGGTTGTAACCTTCATATCAAAGCTCCATTGGAGAGGCCCAATCCAGAAGAGCACCCATGCAGCCATGTGCACACACACGGAAGTGTCAATACACAGACACGTCCACAAGTGTACATGAATTGATACTTCTTTGTGGTTTATCTTTCAGCCCTTGGGTCATCCTCTGGCTGTGTTTTTACTGAAGCTTAACATCTAGGTCTCCATAAAACTATCTATTCACCTTTGAGCTCAGGAGCCTCCCAAGCTACTAAGCCCAGAGCTCCAGAAGAGATGCTGCTGACTTATCCTTGAAACCACAAGCCTTGGAGGAGAGTACAAACTCCACTCTGGTGATGGTGTCAGAACCCAGAATCATGGATTCACTGGACTCCAAAGCACAGCTCAGGTTTGCATGATGTTTCAAATGACATCCTCCCGAGGGAGAGAAGATGAAGGCTCCGGCTTCCTGTCTGCAGAGGGAGATAAGCATATATTGGTGCTCGCAGCATCAAACACAACCTGTGTTTCAGTGCCTCCCCAGCGTGGAACACACAGCTGCCTCTTGAGAACAGATCCCATAAAGTAGCTAATAGGAGGTTTTACAAGCTAAGTTTCCATTTACTACCTCAAAGAGACAAGCAGAACCACAAATAGAATGATCGATGTCCTGCCAATCAAACTTTGCAAAAGCTCCCTGGCCCATTAGGCCTCCCTAGGCTAATCACCACGGAGACTGATCCATGGTGGGAATCACGTGCTTCACTCCAACTTACTGTCTACTCCCATTTGCCCAGCCCACTGAGTTCTCTGCCAGCCTTTCGGGAGCACGATTCTTCCTCCTGTATTTGCTATGGCCATCAGATTGTTCTGACCTGATCTAAACATAATAAAGCCAAGCTTCCCTGGGGGTGGGGTGCTGCAGAAGAGTGATAAGCCTGCATAGAGAATGCACCCTCGAAGGACTTCTGGGAGTATCTCTTCCTACAGTCTCTAGGCTCAGAGCAAGGAGAGACTTGTGCAGGCTGAGTGAAATCTGTATTTTGATTGTCATGGAGCTGAAATAATCCTGCAAACATGGGGGAAAGACATGACTCCAGACCTGTCACTAGAGATATGGTCTAAATGAAACTATGGCAAAATCATCTTCAGAGCCCGAGAATCAAGATTGCATGCTGACCTCTGTAGAGGTGCTATTACATGTTACAGCTTGGCTTTTCAGGGCTAAAGGTTTCTTTAGATAAATTGCAATTTCTCTGGAGACTATTTCATAAAAATAAACCCCACCTAGCATTCCTGCCTGCAGAGAGAACACTGCTTTTCACAGACAGCAACACGAGACCTTGGCTTATGGTGGAACTGAGACAGAACATACTTTCAAGACTCTGGGTCAGGACAGCACTCATCGTGAGTCTGTCACCACTGCCACGTGTATGCTCTTGCTGGCCAGTTGTTGGACTGGGTGTACAATGGAGATAGCCTCAGGAGTTAGTGTCTGGAGGTAGGGAAGGATAACAGCCCAGGAATCAACTCTCCAGAAAAATGCACACAAGGGCCCAGGCCTCCAAATGTGGTGGGGAAGGGTCCTAGCACTGCAAAGCTGGTTCAGGATCCAGGCAGGCTGGGGAAGTCTCTTCTAGCGCACAGGGGAGAGGTCTCCATCAGCATAAACAGTAGAGGGCACACGCGATGGTTTGTTGGCGAATGCAGGTGGGACAGTATGTGACTGGAGTCTGTGACTGGAGGGCAGGTAGCTTGTCACCTCAAAGCTGGTAAGATGGAGCTTAGAGACCAAGCTAGGGCTACTATGGCTGAGATTGGAGAAGGTCTCTCCAGAAAGCTGTAAGGGGATGATGATAGCAACTTCCTGAGATTTTTATATAAATAAATTGTATGTGAAGCCAAGTTTTAAATGGGAACATTGAATCAACTATTGTTTTAAAAGTAATTTCATACATGGTGATGTTGGTTAAGAGTTTAATCAAAATGTAGAATTTAATTATTTAAAAAAAAAAACCCTGTATTTGGGATTGCTCAAGGGGATAGAAAATCTCATTTAAAATACCCAAATTTAATCACATAAAACAAGGATATTCCAGTAATTACAGAAGTCATGTTTAGCAAGTGGTCTGGTATACTTTAATTTTTCATTGAGTAGAAATGTATTTTTTCTCCATTTATTATGCTCAGAGGGAGCTTGTTAGAGAACATGAAGATGTTTCTTTAACTATCTGAGCTGTCCCAGATCTGTTATCCATGACTGACTTGGGGTAAATGACTATTTATCAGGAAGGCACCTTTTCCATTCTTGTGGCTGTCTATGGTCCAGTTTTCAAGACAGAAAAATGAGCTAAGTTTGCCATGCAGTACATTTTACAAACATAAGCAAACAAAAAATTGATCATTCATTTCATAAAAATAAGCAAAAGGAAACAAAACAAATAAACAAAAACCCTATACTTGAAACTTCCTTTCAATTCGAAATCTTTGTGTAGGAGCCAGGAGTTTTCTGTGAGGTTGGGTTAGAAGCTACACCCACACGGTCTCACCAACACAGCCTAAACATAAGTTGAAAAAGAATGACACCAATGAACACGCCGAAGTGAACAGGAAAAAGCCCACAGGGCCTCAACCCTACCAAAGAGCCATTGGCAACTGAAAGCTGGGTGCGGGAGAGGCAGCCTTTCCATAGGAAGCACACACCATTTATTTGGTTGTCCACTGCCCAGTCATTGGTCCTGAAAACTGACATACAAGTAACATGTAGTCTAAAGAGCTTACATTTAGGAATATATTATATACACAGTTATACATTTGTATGCAGTAACAATTAGTTAAAAAAAAAGCCATAAATTTGAAAGGGAGCAGAGAGGGGCGCATGGGAGATTTCAGAGATAGGAAAGAGAAGGGAGAAACACTGTAGTTATATTGTAATCTCAAAAAGAAAAACAACATTAAAAATATATAAGACACACATGCCTACACCCAAAAAGATTTATTTATTTACTTACTTACTTACTTACTTACTTACTTACTTACTTACTTACTTATTTAAAGTGTATGTGTGTAGCTGGGTGAGTTTATGTGTACCACATTTGCAAGTGACAATAAAGGCAAGAAGAGGACATCCAATGCACTAGAGCTGGAGTCACAGACAATTATAAGACCTGATGTGGGTTCTGGCAACCAAACCCAGTCCCATGCAAGGGTAGTAAGCTCTCTTAGCTGCTGAGTCCTCTCTACAGCCACTCACCTTGAAGCCTTAAAATGTGTAGAATGAATGAACCATGTGTAGTGGAAAAGGTACCCATCCAGGACCTTGAGATTGTCCCTCCCCGACCCTGTCCACTGCCTACCCCTGAGCTTTAACATTGTCTGGGTCAGATAGGTGGGCCAACCCACTGGTGACAGAACTCAGCCTTCAGGGTGGGTTGGTAAATGAAACTGAGTCACAGCACTACAGAGCCTGATGCCTGCAAACATGAAGGATTAAGCAGGGAGGGTCCTTTTAGGACCTAGGTCCTCATCTTTGTCTGCACAGTAGAATTACTTGAAAAGCTTTGACTTTCCAGATGTTTGCAGCCTGAGATGATCAAGTGAGAATCTTGTGATGGGGAATCAAGCATAAGCTCTGTAGGGTTCCCTAAGCATGTCTGGGATCCTGAAGCAGGGCCTGCTCATTGGACACAAGAAATTCCCTGGAGACCCACCCATTTCCTTCCTGGCATAGAGAAACCCAAGCTCCTGATAGCCAGGGAGCACACACAACTGCAAACAGATGCTTGTGGCTCCCAGGCTTCTTGCGGGATCTTAGCATATATTTCTGAGGAGATAAAAATAGAATTTGAAATGGGCTTCCAATGGGGCTTAGCAAAAGTAGTGGATTTGCTCAAAATGACTCTGAGATTCCATCTTATGTCTGGCAGAATGGCTAAGATCAAAATCTCAAGTGACAGTACATTCTGGTAAGAATGTGGAGCATGGGGAACACTCCTCCATTACTAGTGGTAGTGCAAACTTGCACAACCACTCTTGAAGTCAATTTGGTAGTTTCTCAGAAAACTGGAAGTAGTTCTACCTCAAGACCCAGCTATACTACTCCTGGGCATATACCCAAAAGATGTTCTACCATACCAAGGGACATTTACTCAACTATGCTCATAGCATCTTTATTCATAATGGCTAAAAACTGGAAACAACCCAGATGTCCCTCAACTGAAGAATAAATGTGATTCATTTACACAATGGAATACTATTCAGCTATTAAAGGCAAGAACATCTTGAAACTTGGAGGCAAATGGGTGGAACTAGAAAATATCATCTTAAGTGAGGTAACCCAGACCCAAAAGGAGATTCATAATATGTACTCACTTATAAGTGAATATTAGCCATAAAGTACAGGATACACACAGTGCAGTCTGTAGGCCCAAAGAAGTTAAATAAAAAGGGGGGGCAGTCCAAGGGAGGATGGTAGAATCTTTCTCAGAAGGAAAATAAATTGGAGGTGGATGGAGGGAATGACCTGAGTGGGAGAGGGGATAGGGAGGGGGTAGGGTGGGGGTGGGTCAGGTGCAGGAAGAGTCAGGAAGAGAAGGCCAGGAATGGAATTCAGTGGTGGGCAAGGTGGGGGGCATTTCTAGGACATACCAGAGACCTGGGATTGGCGAGACTCCAAGGAATCTATGAAGGTAGCTCTAGCTGAGACTCTTAACACTGGGGATATGGAGCCTGAAGTGCTCACTTCCTGTAGCTAGGCAGGACTCCAAGTGGAGGGATAAGGACACCAACCCACACACAAAACCTTCGACCAGCAATTAGTCCTGCCTCCAAGATGTGGGAGGACAAAGATGGAGCCGAAGCTCAGAGAACAGCTAACTAATGACTGGCCCAACTTGAGACCCATCCCACGGGCAAGAACCAATCCCTGACACTATGAATGATACTCTGTTATGCTCACAGACAGGAGCCTAGCATAATTGTTCTCTGAGAGACTTTACCCAACAGCTGACTGGAACAGATACAGAGACCCACAGCCAAACTTTGGATGGAGCTTGGGCAGTCTTCTGGAAGAACTGGGAGAAGGATTGAGGGACCCAGAGGGCTAGGGACTCTACATGAAGACCAACAGGTCAACTAATCTGGATCCTTGTTGGCCTCATAGAGAATGAACCACCAGCCAGAACATACATAGGCTGGACCTAAGCCCCCACACATATGTTGCAGAGGTGTAGTTTGGTCTTCATGGAGGTGTTCCAACAGCTGGAATGGGGGGCGGCACCTGACTCTGTTGTCTGCCTGTGGATCCTGTTTCCCTAGCTGGGCTGCCTTCTCTAGCCTCAGCAGGAGAGGATATACCTAGTTCTGCAGTGACTTGATGTGCCATGGTATGTTGGTACCCATGAGGGACCTCACTCTTCTCAGAGATGAAGAGGAGGGAAATGGAAGGAGTCTTATTGAAAGGAGAGCTTGGAGGAGCTGTGATGGGAGATTAAAGTGAATAAATATAAATTAATGGGGGAAAGGTGGTGGATTTGTCATTACCAGGATATTCCGCTCTCCTCTGCTGGTGGACCACCAGGAAAGACTAATATTGAAGAAGAATCAGGAGCCTAGCTTTGTGATGTCTGACATCAGGGTTGGTTCAGAAGGGACAATGCTGGTCTCTGAGAAGGGGACTGTTATCTTTGATCCAGGTGACTAGTATCTTCTCATCACAGCCAACTGTAAGGCTGTGAGTTTTTACCTCGAAGGAATACTAAGAAAACTGTGATTAGCTGGCCCTTAGAAGCATTCCCAAATCTTCTAGGTCAATCTGTGCACATGTAAAATTCAGTCATCAATAAGAACTCTGAGTCAGTGTAGCAGTCCATACACCCCAAAATCCAATTAGAATCCTCATCCTCTGTGGTTACCAGGTGAGGTCATGTCACCTGATCACCCAGAATCCCCCTTAGGCCAGTTTCCTGGGATCCCTTCAGATCGTTTTCATTTTAACTATCTGTCCACTTACCCTCAGCCTACTTTCTTCTATAATACTTACTCCTGGCCAGATGTCAAGCACAATCACACACACACACACACACACACACACACACACAGACACACACCCAGACACATACAGACACATGCAGACACGCACACATACATACACACACCCAGACACATACACACACCCAGACACACACACACACACAGGGCCATCACAACAGGCACAGGGGCACAATAATAGAGTTTT
>JADRCD010096921.1:0-15477 GCA_019843815.1 Montemys delectorum | reverse complement strand
GCATAAAGGTACCCCAAGAAATGATTCATTTATGGCTAAGATTGGGCATTGTTTCCTGGCCAGCACGATGTTTCCAATATATCCTAATTCAATTCCAAGCTATCCTTAGCTTGGAATTTCTCTCAAGGAATCTGCCTGTCAGACAGGTTCTGCCCTTAGAGTTAGCAACAAAGGTCAGGCACATACCTTAGGGCAGTCCCATATTAGTCAGAACTGTTTTACATACTAGAAACTCAAGGACATTACCTAGAACTGTTAGGTCGGAACTTCCAGGTGCTCCCCTCCAGCTAGACCCAGAGAATTAACAAGAAACGCCAGATCCGGACTATCCAAGTCTTACCTCCAGCAGAATCAGGGAATTAATCAGGGAATTAGCATAGAAATACCAAATTAGCCCCAGCAGGGAGGGCTCAACTGCTCTTCCTCCTACTTCACACCTGGCTACCTACCGACCTTGTATAGCGGTCACTTGCCTATGTGACTTCAGTCCTGCTCATTGATCCTTTTGACCCCCGCCCATCTACATGACTCTTGTCATTTGCCCTGTTTCCTGTATACCCTATAAGTCTGCTTCTCACTTTGTGCTCTCTCTTGGATTCTCTCTTGGACTCTCTCTTGGATTTGGAACCTCTCTTGGACAGGGACTTGCACTGGAACTTAGATGAACTAGAACATAGATTTATGCAGTCCGCAGTCCCCCGGGCCCAGCTTGGGCTCAGGGGATGCAGAGCCTATCCAGAGAGATGGCTGCTGCTTTAGATTCAGTGTGTTTCAGGTGGCCTCAAATGTACCTTGATTATTAAGCTGCCAGATTTATCATTTCTCCTTTCGAATGACTGTAAAAGTCTGATGCCATCTTTAAGAAATACATTCAGATCCTATACTTCATGTGTCGTCTCTGCCATCATTTCTTCGACTACGCCTCGTTGACCTGACTAGGACCCCATTTCTCCCTCGGGTTGAGGGAGGCCCAGATCGGTCGACCTGCAGCACTCAGGTGATTATATTAAGTCCTCTTCAGGGCAGGCTCCATTCCCAAGAGCAGTTGGACAACACAAAACTAATTCAATGGTATTTTTGTAGACTTTTTGGTCTCATTTTGATTTGTTTGGGCATCCTTGTCTTATTGGTGTTTTGCTTTTTTATTTGAACTTCCATTTGTGTGTGTGTGTGTGTGTGTGTGTGTATGTGTGTGTGTGTTTATTTTATTTACATGTGAGTTTAAAGAGAAAGAAAGAACATAAAAAGGTGAGTGGGTAGAGATGTAGAGATGATCCAGAAGGAATTAACAGAGAGGAAAAACATGGTCAAAATATATTATGTTTGAAAAGAAATTTTAAATAATAAAAAATAAATAAAGCCAGGCAAGAAGTAACAGTGTAACTATCTAGCCCTTAAGGGTGATAGAACTAGATATACTTTGAACATGGCTTTAAAACAGAGCCAATAAGGTTTGCTAATAGGCCATTTGTAGTGCTTTAGGTGGATAAAGGATTACAGGCTTATGGCATAAACAACCAGAAAAAGGGGGCTGCTGTGCATAGAGATGGGGCAGAGAGAACAGAACACAAATCCAGCTGGTTCTTGTGTCTAGTTTCATCCTATATTCAGTGAGATTCTGTGTCCAGTTCTTTTCTCCTGCAGATCAGGTCTTTTACCCTTAAAAAAAAAAAGAATAGATAGACAGACAGAAAGACAAATAGATATAGTAGATAGATAGATAGATAGATAGATAGATAGATAGATAGATAAATTGATTCTTTGATAATTTTCTATTATATACCCCAATCACAATGATTTCCCAGTCCTTCCATGTCTGCCTCCTCTTGTGATGCTCTCCTCTCAACAAAAATGTCTACTTTGTGCTATCCATACACTCACTGGGGCATATGCAGATCCTCAGTGGTCTGCCCCTTAAGTAGGACTGAGTCATTCTCCTTCCTCTCCTCTTCCAGAAGCCATCAATTTATGCAAAGCCAACCTCAGCATTTTTAACACACTTTCTAAGAGTTCTCTTTGATGGCTTCCTGTTTAGGCTGCTATCCTTTTTTGGGAAAGTGGTTGGGATGGAGAAAGAGATATCACTGAAGCCATTTATGTCCCTTCCTATCAACAGTGCATCATAAATCATCAATATCACTGCAAATGTAGCTTCCTTGCTCTTTATATATAGCAGAAAAACAGATCTGAATTAGATACCACCATGGCCTCAAGTAGCAGCACTACCCACAGAATCAACTTGGCCTGAGGCCGCAGCACAGACTATGGACATCTTCACAGCCTCTGGCTATGGAAGAACTAGACCTGGCTGTCAGCAGCAATGGGACCAAGACATCACCCTTAGAGCAGTACAGGACACCTAGATCAGTATGGCCCCCAGTGTTAGCTGGGCTCTCCTACATCAACATGGCTTCATGTGGCAGCATAAGCCATTCACATCAGCCTAGTCCTCACTGCCATGCATATCCAATTCAGTCCCTCTCCACAGCATACAGACCTCTGCACTTCTCTTTCTCTCCCATCTCTCTACCACATACTTCTTTATGATAATGGCACCCTCTTGCCTGCAACTCAAGGAGGCAGATTGGCCTGTGTCCTTACACATTTTTTTCTGATTGCTTCCTTGGGAATTGGAGAGAAAGCCTGGTTATCTTCCTGGACTTTGTTGTCCAATCTGTGTGATGGCAGGGAACTTGGGCTCTCACCATGCCACATACCTTGTCACTGAATGACCTCAGCCTGGCAGTATTGTTTATAACCTCTGAGAAGTTTACATGCTTTCTAGCTTTTGTTTTTTGTCTTTTTTGGTTTTGTTTTTGTTTTTTTTCTTAACACAGCCACATTGTACTGGCTAGTTTTGTGTGTCAACTTGACACAGGCTGCAGTTATCACAGAGAAGGGAGTTTCAGTTGGAGAAGTGCCTCCATGAGATCCAGCTGTGGGGCATTTTCTCAATTAGTGATCAAGGGGGTAGGGCCCCTTGTGGGTGGTGCTATCTCCGGGCTGGAATTCTGGGGTTATAAGAGAGCAGGCTGAGCAAGCCAGGAAAAGCAAGCCAGTAAAGAACATCCCTCCATGTCCTCTGCATCAACTCCTGCTTCCTGACCTGCTTGAGTTCCAGTCCTGATTTCCTTGTGATAAACAGAAATGTAGAAGTAAGCCAAATAAACCCTTTCCTCCCCAACTTGGTTCATGGTCATAATGTTTGTGCAGGAATAGAAACCCTGACTAAGACACACATCCACAGAGTGACATGGAGACCCCCACTGTTATACATAGCCAAGATGACTGGAAACTAAAAATTTTGGTGTCCCCACTGTTGAACCATCACTGTATTTGATCAAACCCATTTTCTAACCAACATGGTGGCACTCACACAACACTTGGGAGGCTGAGCCAGGAGATTCTCCTGAGACTAGGAATGTGAGGCCAAATTGGGCAACACAGGTGCCATTTTGATATCCAGATGCAGCCACAAGCCAAGCATTCAGATGTGGGGAGCCGTTCTAAGATCCCTTCCATTTCCTATTCCAGCTTGTGGTAAACAAATTACTGCTCAAACTCCAGCCTTAAGCCACATCTCTTTACCTGCCCACAGATTGCTAATTGAGTTCTTGCAAAAGCACCAATCAGGTTTGAGCACGTAGTTGGTTCAGCTATTTAAGCAGCACCCAGCTTGGGCTCGGGGTCTTTCTCGCTTCAGCAAATGTGGGCGCTCCCAATAAAGTGTGATCTAGAAGAATCCTGTTGCCGCGTCTTCCTTGCTGGCGAGGCGGGCGCGACATTGAGACATACCCAGCCCTGGGAGACAGCAACATGGCACACCAGAAACTAAGGGAAGCCAAGGGTGCTCTGAAGGGGTAGCTGTACCTGAAGAAAGAAGGCAAAAAATGCAGAAGCAGTTGCTGGTTAGTAGAGAGGGATAGTTCCCAGGATTGCCCAGAGAAGCTGAGGCCTAGGAGGCTTGAGACTGTCCCCAAATAGGAAACTGACTCCTCTGAGTAGCTCAAGATGTCTTCTGGAGAATGTGCTAAGACAAGTGGCTGGTCTCACAGGTGGCTGGTCTCATAAGTACATAATGCTGTATCATAGAGTATGGGCCATAAGCAAAATTCAGATCAGCTACATGTCCACTGTTAGGTGGTTTCTTCATTCAGGATTCCTGTCCGTTGCTTTACTTGCTAATCATCATGTATACAAGGACTGATTAAGCTCTTTCTCCTTGAGACCAAGAAAATTTTATACAATCTCAGACATATAGGAATACAAAATAAGCAACAATTCAAACATTCCTTGGAAGCAAATTTATCTTTTTTTTTTTGTTTTTTGTTTTTTGTTTTTTGTTTTGTTTTGTTTTTGAGACAGGGTATCTCTGTGCAGCCCTGGCTGTCCTGGAACTCAGAAATCTGCCTCCCTCTGCCTCCCAAGTGCTGGGATTAAAGGTGTGCACCACCACTGCCCTGCCTAGATTTTAATACTGAAAAATATGACACAAAATGGACAAAGTACATGTAAGGCCAATTCAAAAGTTTCTGGATATTCTGTCTTACTCTCCAGCCAAGGTTCACTGACTGATTTCATTTTTCCATGAAGTACAAGCCAGTAACTCAAACAAATTTAAAATGTTAAACATAACCAAAAGATTCACTAATTTGATGCATGCTGAGGAATGATGGTAGAAAAACATGAATTCTTAGCTTTCCATTACATTGCTATAGAGTCAGGAAACCATGCATGTTCTGTGGAAACGACAGCTTGAGTCTGAGCGGAGGAATTCCAATGTGTGCTGGTGCTGCATAGAGTGATGGCATGCACAGTACAGAAAGATTTCAGAACTGCAGCTACTGGGAAGCCAAGTGCTGCCACATAGTTGTGAGGGCTTCTGCAGACACCTGAGATTCTTCATACATGTGATTTTGAATTAATTTCCTTAGTCATGAATCTTCTGCTACTGCCTCTTGCACTTACAGGTATGTTTTGGTATCATCAACTTTTTCACCACATTCATGTTTGGTTGCCATATGTGGTTGAATATACAGTTGAAGAAACTGAACTCTAGATGATGTTGCGCTCAGCTGTCAACTGGACTTATGCTGTCATTCAGTGGTAGGACAGAGAAAAATGAAGGTGACTCAAGAAGCCAAATTTCACCTCCTCCAAGGGAAAATAAATCTCATTTTATGGGCATAGCTTCAAGGCAACTCCTGGATGCTGAACAAGCTTACATACTAAAATGATAACTATGAAAAAAGTGTATTTCAAGAGTTATAGTATAATCCAGAAGAAAGAATTTGTATAAGCTGTTTTGGGGACCATTACTAACTCCTATAGGAACAGAAAAGCTAGAATATGGTACTAAATTGTTGGATGGACTGTACAGCAACCACTTTCCTTCACTTAACACTAATTTTCTGGAAGTTAAGTGTTATATGCTAGCATATTTTTAATGTCCAAGCCTTTCATTTATGAAGAATTCTTGCTAGCATTATCTTGTGGGAAATCAGTGTTAATATAAGCAACACACTGATGATGAAAAGAGAAATTTGTGAATGAGTTTATAACAAAATTCAGTGATGTGAACTTGATTCTATCCAGATACCATGCACCAAGTGCCTGTTCTATGCTAGGGATAGGTTGAGTATTACAGGATCCCAAGACCTGTCCTCAAGCAAGTAACAATGTTCTCTGAAGTCATTAGACATCAGAGGAAGGATGTATTAGAGATTTCCCTAGGAAAAGACCCAATGTAACATGCTGTTGTGTATAGTTTTGCACTACCCACCTTTGCTCCAGGAAGTGGCCGCACTACCAGCCTCCACCTGGCTTCTCTTGAATTTGCAGATAAAAGACACATACACAGTTGGTCTTTTTCAACTTGCCTTTGAACACTGGCTGGGCTCTACTATCTCTGCCTGGAAAGTATGCCCTTACCATTGCTCTTAGCTCTGCTCCTCTCACCTACCCTAAACTTCAGTGGCTAGTCCCATCTAGTCCCTGCCAAATATCCCTTACCACTCACCTGTAGTAATGGCCACAGGCCCTGGCTCCTCCCAAAATCTCACATGCCTGCTCGGTTCTTCATACTCTAAAGCGTGGCAAAACTCCTCCTCCATCCTTCTGTCTCCCTGCCTGCCTCCAGGAACCTGGAAGTCTCACCTATACTTTCCACTCAGCAATTGGCCCCTGGCTTTTTGTTTTGTTTTGTTTTGTTTTGTGTTTTTTGTTTTTTTCAAGACAGGGTTTCTCTGTGTAGCCCTGGCCGTCCTGGAACTCACTCTGTAGACCAGGCTGGCCTCAAACTCAGAAATCTGCCTACCTCTGCCTCCCAGGTGCTGGGATTAAAGACCACCACCCAGCGGCCCCTGGCTTTCTTTACAGACAATTCAAGAACCAATTGGGGAACAGGAACCTAGCATCAAAAACCACCCCTACACCTCACTTTTTCTTTCCAAAAAAAAAATCTCTCTCCCAGACATAAATTGAACAAAACCATAACAATCATGTAAGTTACACAGTATGATATACAAATAACATCCAGTCCATCATATCTGCCAATTAGATAAAGTACTTTACAATCATTTCTAACAAGAAGAATTATGATTCTATCCTGAGAATATGTTTAGATTTTAGCCTGTTATGCCATCTGAAAACCATGTCCTCCAACCTATAACCTCTCTCAATGTTAAACAACTTGAGGCTGATTATGAGACTAAAACTACTCTTCAACTCAGTTAGAAGTCTGAAAATGACTTAAACGTTACCTGCATATATAGGAAGCAAAAAACATAGCTTCTCAAACTTAAACAATTGTAGAGACAGCTGACTACCTGGACAGCTCCCCAATTCCTCAAAATGCTGGAGCATCAGTCTTCAGCCTTCTGGCCCAGGATCATCTGTCAGACCTTTGCAGAGCAGAATTATTAAGGACAGCTTACCCTGTGTTGGCAGAGCCAACAGCAGACTATTCTGCACAATGTATCCTTTTCTTGGCCACCATCCTGTCTGCAGATGAAACAGGCAATTTTGGCCCAGTGGCCACCCTGCTATGATAGGCAACTGTGCCTGGAGGTGCCCAATATCTTCTTTGAACCAACAAAAGCATGTTGTCATGCTGTCAAATGATTACTTAACATTAAATGTCACAATCTGTGGGTTCCTCATGTTTTTGAAGAATACATACATGTATATATATACAAAAGAACACACATGGTATGCACTCACTGGATATTAGCCCAAAAAGTCAGAATACCCAAGATATAATTCACAAATATGTATATATTTGGTAATTTGAACTGTTAAACCTTGACTACTCTTAGCTATTTCTAATGGAAATATATCAAAAACATCCTTTTATAGTTAAATCAGAATCTAACATAAACATGAGGTTGTTATCTGGCCCTTAACGCGTATTGATTAATCTTCTAAAATCAGTTTGTAATCACAGTTATTAGAAGGACTGGGTCTGAAATGAACCCACACAGCTATGGTCACTTGATCTTTGACAAAGGAGCTAAAACCATTCAGTGGAAAAAAGACAGCATTTTCAACAAATGGTGCTGGTTGAACTGGTGGTCAGCATGTACAAGAATGCACATTGATCCAACCTTATCCCCTTGTACAAAGGTCAAGTCCAAGTGGATCAAGGACCTCCACATAAAACCAGATATATTGAAACTAATAGAAGAGAAAATGGAGAAGAACCTTAAACACATGAGCATAGGGAAAAATTTTCCTGAGCAGAACACCAGTGGCTTTTGCTCTAAGATCAACAATAGACAAATGGGACCATATAAAATTGCAAAGCTTCTATAAGGCAAAGGACACTGTCAATAGGACAAAACAGCAACCAGCAGATTGGGGAAAGATCTTTACCAATCCTATATCTGATAGAGAGCTAATATCCCATATATACAAAGAACTCAAGAAGTTAGACTCCAGAGAATCAAATAACCCTATTAAAAATGGGGTACAGAGCTAAACAAAGAATTCTCAACTGAGGAATATTGAATGGCTGAGAAGTACCTAAAGAAAATTTCAACATCTTTAGTCATCAAGGAAATGCAAATCAAAACAACCTAATTCCACCTCATACCAGTCAGAATGGCTAAGATCAAAAAGTCAGTTGACAGCAGATGCTGACAAGGATGCGGAGAAAGAGGAACACTACTTCATTGCTGACGAGCTTGCAAGCTGGTACAACCACCCTGGAAATAAGTCTGGCGGTTCCTCTGAAAATTGGACAAAGTATTACCTGAGGACCCAGCTATAGCACTCTTGGGCATATCCCAAAAGATGCTCCAACATGTAATAAGGATACATGCTCCACTATGTTCATAGCAGCTTTATTTATAATAGCCAGAAGCTGGAAAGAACCCAGAGGAATGTCACTCAACAGAGGAATGGATACAGAAAATGTGGTACATTTACACAATGGAGTACTACTCAGCTAATAAAAACAATGACTTCATGAAATTCTTAGGTAAATGGATAGAACTAGAAAATATCATCCTGAGTGAGGTAACTCAGTCACAAAAGAACACACATGGTATGCATTTACTGAATATTAGCCCAAAAGCTCAGAATACCCAAGATGGAATTCACATGCCACATGAAGCTCAAGAAGAAGGAAGACCAAAGTGTGGATGTTTCAGTCCTTCTTAGAAGGGGGAACAAAATACTCATGGGAGGAAATACGGAGACAAAGTGTGGAGAAGAGACTGAAGGAAAGGCCATTCAGAGACTGTCCCACATGGGGATCCACCCTTATACAGTACCAAACCCAGACCCTATTGTAGATGCCAACAAGTGCTTGCTGACAGGAACCTGATATAGTTGTCTCCTGAGAGGTTCTGCCAGTGCCTGACAAATATAGAAGTGGATGCTTGCAGTCAACCATTGGACTGAGCAAGGAGTACCAAACGGAGGAGTTAGAGAAAGGACTGAAGGAGCTGAAGGGTTTGCAACACCATAGGAAGAACAACAATATCAACCAACCAGACCCCCCAGAGCTCCCAAGGACTAAACCACCAACCAAAGAGTACACATGGAGGGACCCATGGCTCCAGCAGCATATGTAGCAGAGGACGGCCTTGTGGGCATCAATGGGAGAAGAGGCCCTTGGTCCTGTGAAGGCTCAGTGCACCAGTGTAAAGGAATGCCAGGGCAAAGGGAACCGGGAAAGTGGATAACATTTGAAATGTAAATAAAGAAAATATCCAAGTTAAAAAAAAAAAAAAAAAAAAAAAAGGGACTGGGTCTAAGCTTTGTATTTTTAAATGAGTCACATGGGTACAATGTCTATCTAAGAATAACAATATTAATCTCAAATTTTGTAGCAATATAAGTCCATATCAATGAAAATCTTAAATCTGTATCAAAACAAAGTCTCTACAAATGTAAGAACTTCTAACTTCAACTTTGCATCAATATAAAGATGTCTACCACCAGGCAGTGGTGGCATATGACTTTAATCCCAACAGTTGGGAGGCAGAGGCAGGAGGGTTTCTGAGTTCGAGGCCAGCCTGGTCTACAGAGTGAGTTACAGGACAGCCAAGGCTGCACAGAGAAACCTATCTCGAACCCCCCCCCCCCAAAAAAAAAGATTTCTACCAATTAAGATTATGGCTACACAAACCATCCTGTCCATTTCTTCCTTGTTCAAAATTATGATCATTTCCAAATTATCCCTTAAAATGACAACCTCTATAATTTGTAATATAACCATTACCCAAAGCTAAGGAATTGGTCTGACAACTCTCCATAACTTCTTCTAGCTGAACAGGGTCGACAAAAAATTATTTCAAAGGGTGGGAAGAAGTAAGAAAATTAGAAATTTTGGTTAGACTTCAGAAAGCAATGCTTTAGCAACTGTTATCCGGTCTCTGTATGCTTAGAAAGCTCAGGGCTTTCCTGAAGCTCTGAGAAGTCACAGCCTTGGTCACAGCAGAGGCAGGGAGGCTGTCTCAAGCTAGTATTTGGATCCTTGGGATGTTTTCATTAAGCCGGGGTTTTATGGGTAGTGCCATTCTAAAGCCAGACTGGGTTCCCTTGGAGTGGCCAGGGACCGGGAGGGAGCCCTAAGTTTGCTGCAGGGGGACTCAGCACAGAAACCAGCTGCCTGGGTATTGTGCTTGCTGCGGATGGGAGGGAAAATGGAAGCTTCTGAGGGGAGAAATGCAGGGGCAAACTGTCTGTACACAACACTGGAGTCTCTTTTGTAAGGCTTTAACCACAGAGAATTAGCATCAGTAATTCCAGAGCTACAACACAACCTTTTACTGCCTGCTTCTGCCTTCCTCCAAGCAGCCTAACTTTGCACAGCAAGGACTCAAAGCGCCTGTGAGCAGCTCTTTCTTATGGTTCCAAACTTCAGAAAGAATTCCCCACATGGCTCAGGCAAAATCTATATTCCCTTCTATCTTTAAGAACAACTAAACCAAACTTTAGAACCCTATCCTCTGATTTGATTTGCTTGGCAGGCAACTTTAGCTTCTACCTTCCAGCTCTCAGCCTCAGGACAGCCATCCTGTCTCATTTCACAGCAGAGGATCCCAGCACCAGAGAGCTGAGCTTGCCCCTTTGTTTAAGTTTCCCTTAAGCTAGAGCCCTAACCTGACTCACTTAACTCATCTTGCTGAGAAACCAATTTTCCCTCTTCCTAGACTTATATCACTGTATGTGATCAATCCAAGAATTCCTAAATTAATAGTGGATTCTCACCTTCCAAGACAACTGTCTTTTTATTTTTTATTTTTTTAAATTTTCATACAATGTACTTTGATTAGGTTTTCCCTTCCCTATTTTCTCTCAAAATGGAGTCCTGATGAGACTAAGAGGGTGAGGAGTCCTTTACTGGGCAACTCTAGACTTGAGATCTAGGCTAAATCACAGCATCTCAGTTCAAGGTGCAGAAAAGCTCTGAAAAAGACCGGCTGGAAATGCAGTACCAACTTATCCTGAAACCTGAAAGTTGGGGATGGGATCAGAAGCCTGAGACCATGCTACTGCATACTCAAGTTAGGTGTCTATGGGTAATGGAGCAGTAGACCAAGACCCCAGTGCAGGTGAACAAGTTTCTCCACTCTTTCTTTATCTGCTCCATCCAAGGATGTTGCCTATGGGGTGGGCACCATCCCACTCCTTTCTGAACCATGTTCCAGTTGCTTCTGGAAATTCCCTCACAGACTCATGAGGAATAGTTCAAGTGTGTTTCAAACTACTTTTAAAGCGACAAACAGGTTTAAACATCACAGAGAGTATCATCCCAGAAGCTTCTAAGGTAACAGATTTGATTAGCTGGAGTTTAAGCAAATGATAGGATTTCTATTTAGAAAACAAGAGAATGGGGTTAAAATTAGAAAAAATAGGGCAGATGTGTTGTGCACATTGTACGTAGTTAAGTCTCAGTTTGAACAACTCAGCTTCCATCCTACTCCACACCACTGCACTCAGCCAGCCTTATCATCAGATGCAAACATCCTGTTGATAAAAGTGTTACATATGTACACAGTTTAGTCACACTACCATCCCACAATGGATTTAGAAGAAGCTTATCGTGCCAAACAGCAGTTCTCACAGAGGTAACACCTATGTAGTGACTTGTTTTACGTCACATGTCATGGATTCACACTGCTGTGCTCCCTTGGAAAAAAGCCGAAAACTCTACAGCTTTACTCTTTGGACTCTAGCAGGGACATAATTTGCCTTTCACATGTACAGAGACTTAACAAGTAGTTATTTGAGCACTTCTGAAGAGCCACAACTAATAAATTAATATGTCATAGCTGATGATTATAAAATAATAAAAATATTAAATATAAAATATAAAATTACAGATGTGCTAGCTATTGGATCACTTCAGGGAAGAGTTTAGACAAAACAGACATTGGTCTTGCCGGGCGGTAGTGGTGCACACCTTTAATCCCAGCACTTGGGAGGCAGAGACAGGCGGATTTCTGAGTTCGAGGCCAGCCTGGTCTACAGAGTGAGTTCCAGGACAGCCAAGGCTACACAGAGAAACCCTGTCTCGGAAAAAAAAGAAAAACAAAAAACAAAAAATAAATAAAACTTGGTTTTCATTGATTAAAAAAATGGAAAGTGTGAAAATTGGAAATTTAACCTCCTACTTACCTCAGATGGAAGCAAATGAAAACCAGAGCACAGGGTAAAAGATGTCTATGATGTCATCACCTGCATGTCCAATAGCTTTGTAAAATCTGGTGCACAACCTCCAGGCCAGAATATAAACCCCAAGAGAATGCCTCGACCTCCCTAATGATGACTCTGAGGGTATTTCCCAAAATACACAACATAAAGGTGGTTGGGAAAGAAAAAAGTGAATTCATGAGTCAGAGGGTCCAGTATCTAGTGCCTTCTAACTTGCTGTGGGACACATATCTGATCGTTCTGATCTTTCATTTACAAACTAAACAAAAGACCACTGTGCACTAGCAGTTCCCAAAGGCAGGCTCCCTGGACAGCAGTCACTACTCACTCTACTTGCAGCAGTACTGGAATGAGGCAGGCTTTCCTTCTGTTCTGTGATTTCATTCTACACATGAAAACAGTGCATTCTCATTCTTGGATCTGTATACTGATAGTCTATTTCAGTCTTGCACGTGTTTGCTTGGGATGGGATCTCACATAACTAAGGCTGGGCTTGGATTTATTATGCAGCTGAGGATATTCTTGAACTTCTGGTCCTCCTGATTCCAACTCTCAAAGATAGGAACTAGCATACCAAAGATTTGCAGTCCTAGAGTTTAAACTTGTCAGGCAAACATTCTCCTACCGAACTATGTGTCCAGAGCCTCACAGGTGACAGGAAAATGGGGATACCTAAAATGATGGACTTGATTCTTTAGTCTTGGAGTTGGCAGCAGTCATCATCATCATGTGATAAACTGAAGTACAAAATCAGGAGAAAGAAGTTCTAACTAGCAACAACAGATTAATGGTGTCCCTCAACACATGTGGCAAAAACATCCAAGTATTAGCATAGGCTTGGAACTCGACAAGGCTGTCTACTGTAGT
The DNA here is from genome assembly GCA_019843815.1 of Montemys delectorum. Taxonomy (NCBI): domain Eukaryota; kingdom Metazoa; phylum Chordata; class Mammalia; order Rodentia; family Muridae; genus Montemys; species Montemys delectorum. Next base: position 2,445 of record JADRCD010096921.1, on the reverse strand, counting down.
ACCTCTGTACCAAAACTTGACATACACATTCAGGGTCAGCAGGCAGTGATGGTGCATGTTAGCATTCTGTATAAATTCCACCCCCACAGATACCTGGCAATAGCCAGGTATGTTCCTCCCCATGGTTACCTGGCAACGGCCAGGTAGGCTTGGCCCTATAAAAGGGGCTGCTTGCCCCCTCTCTCTCTCTTACTCCTGCTTCTTCACCTTGCCTCTTACTCCCTTGCTCCCCATCTCTCCCCATTCCCTTCCCCCCTCTCTCCACGTGGTCATGGCCGGTCCCTACTTCTCTACTCTCTCCTTCTCTCTGCCTTTCTCTGCCTCTGCTACCCTCTTAACTCCCCTCCCATGCCCTAAGTAAACTTATTCTATACTATACCACCTTGTGTCTGGTCTCTCAGGGGGAAGGGATGCCTCAGCATGGGCCCGCCGAGGAACCCCCTTCCCCCATACCTCGCCAGAACATATTCTTATAGCTCTTTCTCTTTTTATGATCACAACAGTACATGCCTTTAATCCTAGCACTTAGGAGGCAGAGGCAGGTGGATTTCTGAGTTCGAGGCCAGCCTGGTCTACAGAGTGACTTCCAGGACAGCCAGGGCTACACAGAGAAACACTGTCTCGAAAAAAAAGAAAAAAGAAAAAAAGAAAATAATCTACCACTGATTAAGTACTTATTTTGAGATGCATGTAAGTGAATCATGATGCCAATAGCACCTCTTCAACTATATTAATTTCTAATAAATTATACCTCCTTCAAGCAAGGGTGTATGTATGATCAAACCATAGGTTTTTATATGCTTCAAATCTGCCTAAAAATAAATTTTTTTTCGAGACAGGGTTTCTCTGTGTAGCTTTGGCTGTCCTGGAACTCACTCTGTAGACCAGGCTGACCTCAAACTCAGAAATCCACCTGCCTCTGCCTCCCAAGTGCTGGGATGAAAGGCGTGCTTCACCACTGCCCAGCTAGTTTATTTTTTAAGTGATGTCCCACTGAGTATTTCATATTTCATTTACACATTTCAGAAGGACTAATAAATCTAGAGAAAACATCTTAGTGAAAATGGACAGTGATAACTGTGAAATCATTTCTCTCAGAATTGATTTCAACCCATCTATCTGTGGTTATATAAGAGGAACGTTCTCTTAGAATCACCATGGACCTGTACTCTCTGTACGTGTTCTTTAGATTAGTAACTTGTGTACATCCATTCTAAAGCTCAATCACACAAGATACTTCAGACAATCCTTCTTCTAGCTTTGTACTGTTTGTTATTCTGTAACAGTTTCCTCTGAGATTGAAGCATTCCACTCCATAGGAAGAGAAACAACTAAAAATAGCATCAAGAGTCCCTGAAAGTAACCGATTTTCCAGAGAATAAACAAGGCAAGCAGCTTGTGAGAATCACTCTCAAACAAGCCAAGCTGCAAAGACTCAAAACCCAACCCAGCTATGTGGAATAGGTGTAAATCAATTGAGTGCCTTGGAAAGGGCTCTCTGTCCAACCTTTTGAGCTGCCTGAAGGTGTTAGCATCACCGAGTGCCTGCACCTGTAGATAGGCGGGACCACAGATCTGTTACCATGGGCGACCACCCCCCCCCCATTCCCAAAAATCCCTAGGGCTACCCAATTTCACCTGGGCAGTACATACGTCATCACTCAGATAAAAAGGAGAAACCCTCCTCTCTCCTCCCTTTTGTTCTCTCCTTTCTCTCTTTGCGCGCGACCTTCCCCCACTCTTCCCCAATTAAACCTTCTTCACGTGGTATTGTCTGGACCTGGTGTGTGGTGTTTAACGCGAGTTGTCTCTTAAACTATCATTTTGGAGGCCCCACTGGGATATTTATTTATCGACGACTCGCAGGTATATCGAGAGAGTGCTGGCCCACAGCGGGCTAGCCACCAGCTGCCCTGCTAGCCAAGAGACACGTGCTGCTGCGCTCCCCAAGAGAGAGCTTGGGACCACCGGAGCACCAGAGCAGGGGACCTGAGTTGCCGCGCGCTGCCCACTCTCCGCTCTCCCGCCCTGTCCGCCGCCTCCGCAGCTTCTGCCGCTGGGGGGGGGGGGCGGGGTGAATTCCAACCAAGTGAGCTAGACTCTGAGTCTTCTCCTGCCCCCGCTGCCTCTGCTGCTTCTGCCGCTGCCTTTTCTGCGGCTGCGCAGAAATTCAACCAAGTGAGCTGTAGTCTATCCCGCCTATCCACACAATACCACGTATTTCCACACAGACAGCGGCATATTAATTAATAGGTCCAGCCAAGGGGAGAACCTCTAGCTTCCCGGAGGAGGCCTGGCCAGCCTTCTCTGAGAACCACGGAGGTTTACAGGCTCCCTTTGGTATATGCTTTAAGACTTCTACCACTGGTGCCCCCCCACCAACGGAGGCAATCCCCGATCCTAATCTCTCCGGGCTTCACTGCTGACAAATCCCTGGGCCTAGGG
>JADRCD010096918.1:0-10232 GCA_019843815.1 Montemys delectorum | reverse complement strand
TCTTGGCATTTACAATATTGTCTGGGTTTGGTGACTGTATATGGGATGAATCTCCAGGTGGGGCAGTCTCTGGGTGACCTTTCCTTCAGTCTCTGCTTTACACTTTATCTCTGTATTTGCTCCTCAGAGTATTCTGTTCTCCTTCTAAGAAGGACCGAAGCACCCACTCTTTGGTCTTCCTTCTTATTGAGCTTCATATGGTCTGTGAATTGTATCCTGGTTATTTGGAGCTTTTGGGCTCATATCCACTTATCAGAGAGTGTGTTCTTTTGTGATTTGGTTACCTCACTCAGGATGATATTTTCTAGTTCTGTCCATTTGCCTGTGAATTTCATGAATTCATTGTTTTTAATAGTTCCATTGTGTAAATGTACCACATTTTCTGTATCCATTCCTCTGTTGAAGGACATGTGGGTTCTTTCCAGCTTCTGGCTATTATAAATAAGGCTGCTATGAACATAGTGGAGCATGTGTCCTCATCACATGTTGGAGCATCTTCTGGGTATATGCCCAGGAGTGGTATAGCTGGGTCCTCAGGCAATACTATGTCCAATTTTCTGAGGAACTGCCAAACTGATTTCCAGAGTGGTTGTACCAACTTGCAATCCCACCAGCAATGGAGGAGTGTTCCTCTTTTTCCACATCCTCACCAACATCTGCTGACTTTAAACATTTCTTTAGGTGCTTCTCAGCCATTCAAATTTTCTCTGTTGTGAATTCTCTGTTTAGTTCTATACCCCATTTTTGATTGGGTTGTTTGTTTTTTTGGTGACTAGCTTCTTGAGTTCTTTATATATTTTGGATATTAGCCCTCTATCAGATGTGGGATTAATGAAATTTTTTTCTCCCAATCTGTAGGTTGCTGATTTGTCCTATTGACTATGTCCTTTGCCTTACAGAATAAAAATTTTCATCTTTATGGAATAAGGTGTTTTAATATTTTCTTTAACCTTAAGGCTTTGGGTGTTTCAGTTAATCAGTTCTCCCTAGTGTGAATGTAGGAAGTATTGTTCTTTGTTCTAAATATTTGGGTTTTTTGTCCTTCACATTTAAATCTTTTATCTACCTGGAACTGATTTACGTATACGTTATAAAATAGAGTCTGTTTATTTTTTTATCCTCAAATAGATAGTGTCTAGCCAACACCCAAAGCCTATACGTCTCAGCGAAATTCTATACAATACGAGCAGGCTTCCTGAAGCTGTGGATTTTATACTTTTACTGCCAAGCATATTTTACACACTTACCCAGTAACAAAAAGAAATTCTTTAGTGGAAGGTTTATTTGAGACGTTTGTCCACTTTTAAATTGGTGGAGTCTCAGTAGTTTTAGTATTATATACTAAGATTTCTTTGTGTATTCTGAAGACAGGTCCTTTATAAGCATAATGCTTTCTTCTGATCTGTAGTCTATCTTTTCTTATGTTCTTAATCGTGTCTTAAAACACAAATGTTTTAATGAAGTGCAATTTAGAAAGTTATTCTGTTATAATTTAAGCTTTTTGATATCTTAACTAAGAAATCTTTCCTGGAATCAAAGTTAAAAAAAAAGAGTCCTATGTCTTCTTCTAGAATACCTACTGTCTTTGTTCTTATATTTACATCTGTGTTTTATGCATGGAAATTTGTGTTTGTAAGATATGATCTAAATTCTTAATTTTATGTGAAGATTTCCTGTTGATTAACACTATCTTAAATTTCCTTGTATGGTTTTGTTGCTTTAATCTGTATTTATGTCTTTATGTTTCAAATCCCTACTGGACCTTTTTAGTGAGTTTGACAGTCAAGAGTAACTCTTCCAACTTTATTTCATTTACTCTAGGTCTTATATATCCATGCAAATTTTGTCAACACTCTGTTGATTTTTCTACATAAATACTGAAATTTAATGGAGATTGGATTGAGTCTGTCATTTAATTTAGTGACTATTTCTCTTAGTACATGAACACACAATGTCTCTTCCTTTAATCAGATCAGCTATATTTTTCTTTTTTTTAAAGATTTATTTTATGTTTGTGAGTACACTGTCACTTTCTTCAGACACACCAAAAGAGGTCAACAGATCCCATTACAGATGGTTATGAGCCACCATGTGGTTGCTGGGAATTGAACTCAGGACCTCTGGAAGAACAGTCAGTGCTCTTAGCCACTGAACCATCTCTCTTGCCCCGCAGCTATAATTTTTCAGCATTATTTTATATAATTATATATTGTATATATTATGTATATATTATAGTATATCAAACCTATACTTCTATGAAATTCATTTCTAAACATTTTATTCATTTTGATATCTTGTAAAAAATTCATCTTGTAAAAAATTGTTCTGTTTTATTGTTTTATTCCTGTCTGAAGCATATAGAGATATGTTGGGTTTTGTTTTCATCTTGTATTCGTCTAACATGATCTAATTAAATGTTCTATTGGTTATATTATTCTAGTGGTTTTAGTATGGGTAGCTTGGAATCTTCTACACAGGAAAAAATGTGTTTCCTATGAATAAAGACAGTTTTGCTTGTTGTCTGGAAACTTACTGTTTACTTGCTTTTTCCTTCTTCTATTTTCCAGAACCTTCAGTCCATTGTTGAATGGAAGTAATGTTAGCTAGTGTTTTTGTTTTATCCATAATCTTCATTTAATGTAATATTTTTTATTAATTCTCTGCTATAAATCAAACTCAATTTCTCTGGAAGAGCAGCAAGTACTCTCTTCAGGGGGAAACATCTGTTTTTAATCCACTAATCTTAGCTCTAGGTTTTCTATACCAGCTCAGTTGCAGTACATTACTTTCTTATGGTTATTATAATTAAATTACCATACATCTGATAGCCTAAAGCAACATAGGTTTCTTCTAGTATAGATTTAGAGGTCAGAAGTCCTAAGATGAAGTTGTTAAAATGGTTCTGAAGATGAGGTGAATGTTTGATATGTTACCAATGAGTCTTATTGAACCTGGGTGAGTTTTTTGGGAGAGCTAGCTGATTACTAATTCAGCTTCTTGTTACAGTTTAGTAAGTCATTCTCTTTTGGAATTGTGTTGCTAATTGTTACGTTTATGAATTTGTCAATCAGTATAAATTTTCTCCCTCGTTGACTTAAAGTTCTTCACAGTATTTCCCTCTCATTTCTATGAGTGCTGATGCCTCCTCTCTACTTTTTCGTTTCAACCTTTTCTTCTCTTCAATTTTTTTGCAGACAGTGGACAGACTTGGAGATGGGGGTTGGTAGGACCCAATTTGTGTGGTATTTTATGTGCCTAGCACTTAGTAAGCTCCACAGGTTTTTGCTTGTTTATTTGTTTGCTTTGTTTTGTTTCAGACATGGTCTTATTCTGAAGCCTTGGGTAGCCTGAAACTCACTGTATAAATCAGGCTGGCCTCAAACTCACAGAGATCCATGTCCCTCTGATTCCTGAGTGCTGGGCCCCTCTAATACTTCCAGCCATCTTTAAGTTCCTAGGGTCTTTGCTCACTGATATCACCAGAGAACCCAGAACAGTGCCTAGCTCATAATGGTCATGGTATAAGTATTTTTGATTATATACTTTAGAATGCTCATGCACTTATATATTTTCAAACATCAGAGTTTTTCCTATGAATCTCTCTTCTCATCTGACTTTCATTTTACCAAACTTTAATGTTATTAAACACTTTTAACATATCTATTAGGTATGTATTTTCCCTCTTTTATGGAAGATTCATCGATCTTTTTCTCAATTTCCCCTTGGTTGGTTACCTCTGTTTCTTATGGATATATGGAATTTCATACATTTAGTATTTGCGCTCTCTAATTATCTATGTAGTAAATATCTTATCCCATGGTTTTTCTATCTACTGATGACTCTTTCATCATTAGATACCTTGTGCCACAGTATATGTGTAGAAGTCAGAGGATATCTTTGGGGGAATTAGTTCCACATGTGGGCCACAGGATTGAACTCAGGTCCCCAGGTTTTGTGACAACTGCCATGTTGTTAATGCATTTTATGACATGTTCGATGATCAGGAATTTTTTTATTTTAATGCAGCTGTATTCAGCAATTGACTCATCACTTTCTAAATGACTACATCTTTTGTACCCTTTTAAAAATAAAATATTTTACTTTGAAATTAAAATATATACTTTCCCCCTTCCCTTTCTTTCTTTCAGCCCCTCTCCCCATATATTTCCCCTTTGCGCTTGCTCTCTCTCTCTCTCTCTCTCTCTCTCTCTCTCTCTCTCTCTCCTTCCCTCCCTCTTTCTCTCTCTCTCTCTCTAATTCATGGCTTCTTTTCCTTGAATTCACTTTTTGTATCTTAAGAGATAACTACTCTTATGCATTGCTGGTAGAAATACAGAAAAGTACAATTACCTCAGGGTGGAATTTGTCTATTAAAAGTAAGAGTAAACATTTACTCTTTGTCTCAGCAATTTCACCTTTTAGAATTTATTTGAAAGAAATGCTTGAAAAATACCAAATTTTGTGTGTGTGTGTGTGTGTGTGTGTGTGTGTGCGCGCGCGCGCACACACAAGGCTAATTTTCAGGGCATAGTTGAAAACATTGTAAGACTTCGGATATAAAACCAATATTTCAGGGTTTACTCTTAGGAAAATATCTAAATAACTATTGTACATATACACAGAGTAACGATAAGAAGGCAAAAGAATAGTTTTTATATCGATATGGAATTATTTATAGGACATCTTGTTAAAATCAAAAAAGCAAACTTTAGACCAGTATTTATATAGGAAAAGAATATAACTAATGAATTTCATGTATGTATACGTATAGTTTCAAAAAAGAAAAAAAAAAAGAAATCCTGAAACCATAGGTCAAACTTAATAAGAAATAGTATTTATGGGGAGCACAGGGAATGAAACAAAAAGATCAGAGATACAATGGTACTTCCATAAAGGTACAGTATAACCCTTTTAAATTTAGAGCCATATAAAGGTTTTGCATGACTACAAATGTAATAAAAACTTTAATCAAAACCAGAAAAGGGCTGGGGGGTGTACTTCACAGTTGAGTGCTTGCTTAACATTCACTAAGCCCGAAGTTCAGTCTGCAGCATCACATGCGCCCAGAACTCAAGAGAGAAGAAATCTATAAGAGTAAAAAAATAAATAAATAAATAAAAAAAAAAAATCTGAAGCAAAGAAAACAAATGAGAAACATAACTGGTAGCATAACCACCCAGAGAAAACACTGTAGTGACTTGGTAATACATGGCTATTACTAAGTAATACATGGCTATTACTAACAACATTCTCTCTAAGGACTGCAAATATAAAAGTATACCCAATCATTTTATTGTTATTTTATTAGTATTTTATTTTGCTTTTGTTTTGTATGTTTATTGTTGTTCACTAGTATTGCTTTGAAAATTTTCAATTATGTGAGTATATTGTTAGAGGAAGCTAATAATCCAACCTGATAATCTTATTAGAATCTGAGGGACAGGAAATAAGATCTCCATGATAGAGTACTGGCCTAGAAGGTGAGCAGTCCTGGATTGGATCCCCAGGACTGCCAAAAACAACCCTCCAAACAGAAGAAAAGAGGTACAAGTCTAAAATTAGAGTTTAAAAACAAACCTTGTCATAGTACATTTGAGTTGGAAATGATGTTCTCAATATAAGATCTATTTTTCTCCTATAAACTATCCCAGCTTTGTCTACTGCAGAGGCTTAGAAGCAACAACAATGAACACTCCGAACAACAGTAGTTTCCAAGTACTTTTCATTGAAAGGAACCAGGGATCCTTGGAAAAATAGTCTAGTTTCAAATTAGAAGATGTGCAAGATCAGCTTGGGACTCCTATAAGTCCTAAGTGGGGCAGTTTGTCCACTATCACAAATAATTATTATATTTAATTGCAACCCAAGCAATCATAAAAATATATAATTTCATAATTATACTGAAGAATAAACACTGGTCACCATTAGGTATTTCCTTACTCTCATGAATAATGAAAGACAGATAGTATCAAGCATTTATCCTGCTTTTCTTATATAAGCTATATTCACAAAAGCTAAAGGGTTGATAATTATTGATTCCAGATTAAAAATTCAAAGGAAATAACAGAGTCAGAGAAGCCCCATTTTGTAATTCATAAGTTAATCGATCTAAACAGTAATTGCTAAGGATATAAAGCCTAAAAGGTAAAAGTTGTATGGGAGTACATAGTAATTGAGGGATGTGCAAGTAGCACTTAAATTCACTGATTAATTTTAACATCACTAAAAATATGTTCAGTGAATATTATGTGCCTTTGGACATGGTACAATAGGATATACAGAGCCATATATGAATTGTTTTGCCTTAAATATTGAACATGGATCCAGTTAAATTTTTACAGAAACCATGTTTAATGTAGCTTTCTAGAACAGGTAAATGGTCTCTATCTGTTCTTGATAATCTGCTATGTAAGAGCAGTTATATATCTACTGAGAATTTGAAATGCACTAAATTTGACTCAAATTGATAATTAAAAAAATAGTAAATACAAGTGACAAATGACTACTGAATTAGAGTAGATTTAACTGTCAAGAAATGCAAGACATTCAGAAGAAGTTATCAGCAAACGCTTCATTAAAGCAATGTCTTCATGGAGTAGATGATGGTTCTATAATATCCGTGGCTGGAGGAGGAAAGTCAGTGAAGGGGCAGGATGGAAGAGTTCTGTAAAAGCAGTAATAGCCAAAAACGGATTTAGATCTTGATTATATAACCACGTACCTTTTAAAGAATCACAGAAATAACCAGAGTATTTCAAATACAACCTTGGAATCGAGTAATATGTAGGAATTATTAATTAAGCTCATGAGTATGAACTGCCATCCTGGTTCTGTTCTTCAAATGTCCATGTGAGTTAGAGGTATGTATACCTGCATGAGCTTGAAGTTTCTGGGTGCTTTACTTAATCTGCCATCTATTGCCCTTGCTTGAGCTGGACAGTCTTAAGATATATACACATGCACACTCACATGCATATGCTCACATGCATATGCACACACACATACACACTCATGTATTTGCTACTTGTTATAAAGACCTTTCCTAAAAGAGATTCTGTATCTGAGATCCAGAATTTAATTTTTATTAATTTTTAAAAAGTTGTACTGGGGAGGCTTTGTAGAACTTCCATATCTCTTTGTCTTGATCCAGATGAACCCCCAAAGAAGAACAAAGGTGATCCCATGAACAACCTGGAAAATTTTTACCACGAGACTATAATGAAAAAACGTCTTGAAGAGTTCCAACTTTTGAGAGGTGAACCCTTTGCTTCCCACTCACTGGTCTCAGCTGCATCAGTGAGTGGTAGTGGCACAGCTGAGAACCCATCACTCCTCCCGGACAAGGGAAAACAGGCAGCACAGGGTAAAGGCCCCAGTCTCCATGTGGCAAAAGTTATTGATTTTCCAACTGAGCAATATTGGACTGGGCCTAAGAAGCTGAAGCAACCAGTAGAATTTATCCCAGAAGATGAGATCCAGAGAAATCGTTTGTCAGAGGAGGAGATCCGAAACATTCCTATGTTTGCTTCATATAATCCAGGGGAACCAAACAAGGTATAGAGGCCACATCAAGAAAACGACCTGGGTTGTTTTCGCTTTCATTTACCTCTACCTAATGCAGCATTTAAAAAAAAAAAACCCTTTGCCTATGCCAGAGATTCTGACATAGGTACCGTGAGTGATTCTGTTTGTCCTTGACCTTAACTGCAACTTTCTTAGTCATTAACCATCTGGTTGTGGATATAGTATTAACCGCACAGATCCTTAAAGCATTGTTTAGAAAACACAATAAAAAATAATGGTAACAGTCCCTGATTTAAAAGCATGGATGAAGGACTGCTTTCTGTTTTGACTTTGTGTTATGTTACTCCTGTTCCAAGAGTAGGGAGCTTGATGCTCATCTACTTTTTTCTAAGAGCTGTTCAGTAATAGGAATAGGAAATATCCATATACTCAGCTAGCCATTTTTACAAAGATAAAATAACTTTTCATATTTGCTTACTTTTAAAACTTCGTAGCACATTACGGATATGCCTGAAGAATTTTATGCATTCATCAATCCCACTCTTCCTTCTTTCTACATTTATCCACTATCTTGAATTTGCTAGTTCTGTTCCTATGGATATTTTTTATGTATTTACTATCTTAAAACTGTATACAACTGTCCCTACTAAAAGATAACTAAATTTACTTTGTTTTTCCTTTTTGTTTGAGAACAATATGCATTCAGTAGACCCTGTACTCTATATTTTGAATTTTTGTTTTTATTTTTGTTAAGCTAGCAATATGCATTCTGTTGCTATAGTACTTTATTGAGATTCTGAGAAGTACACAATATATAGAGGGGAAAGCACCGACACTCCCGAGTACTAAGTACTAAGCTGCAGTGCTCCATAGATTATATATATTAAGTGCATTTCCACCTTAGGATGTTTTTAACTTTAATAGGATTTATCAAGACATGACCCTATCTTGTTTTTTATAAACTTATTTATTTATTCACTTTTATCCCAATATCAGCCCTCCTCCTCCCAACCTCCCCATAGCTCCTCCTCCCAACCTCCCCATAGCTCCTCCTCCCAACCTCCTCATAGCTCCTCCTCCCATTCTCACCCCCTTCTCCTTTGAGAAGGGGAAGGCCCTACCATGGTACATCAAGGACATGACCCTACCTTAACTGAAGGTATGTTTTAGCTATTCATAAATATTCATAGATATCTATAAATATCTGTTTTATACATCTTGAAACTATATAGATAATATCATACTTTACATATTTTTTCTTGACTCAGTATACCCAATATTTTAAAATTTATTTCTAATGATACAAGGAACCATTTAGTATTCATTATAGAAATATGTTATAATTCTTCTCCATTTTCTAGATTTGTTTTCTTCCTCCCATTATTTTACTACTACAGATAAAGTTGTAACATTGTTGTGCATATCTTTTTTTCAGTACTGGACATTGAACCTAAAACCTTGTGAATGCTAGGCAGGCTCTACTGTTGAACTATATGCATAGACTTCTTTTTCATGTTTCATGTTGAGACAGGATTTCATTAATTGCATGAGCTAATGCTAAACTGATTCTGTAGCCCAGATAAGCATGAACTTGTAATCTTCCTGCACTGGCTTCTGAAATAATTGATATTCTAAGCTTAAATCACAAGGCCTGGCTTATATACATCTCTTACTGCCCATGTACAAATGTTCCTCCTAGACAATATTTTTCAAACTTAAGTCACAATTCATAGTTGACACCAGTAGAGTTTTACTTGTAGGGAAACAAATAGAAGAATGGGGTAGAATAACAGATCAAAGTGTATCCCATACAATTAAATTCTTAAACTGTATATTATGCATGCATATATGTTAGGATGCAGGAGTAGTATATGTGGGCTACAGTATCCAACACAGTTCTTCCTGCAGATCTCAGACAAAATATTGGGAAATATATCACTGTCTTGTAATGGTTTCACATTTTAATATATATGAAAATCACATGAAGACATTATTAAAACATAGATTGCTGGGCTTTCCCACCAGATTTTTGACTTAGTGGATCTGGAAAAGGGTATGAATATTTGAATCTCTAACACGTTCCCAGGAAATGCTGACACTATTGGTCTAAGAATGGAATTTCTAGACTTGATTTTCAAGGTCGCCTATCTAGGAAAGAACTTACTATGGTACAGGAAGGCGCATCTTCCACCGCCAGCAGCACTGTTACCACTACTCTTCCCTCCCTCTTCCTCTTCCTTCTTTTTTTCTTTCCTTTCCTTTTCTTTTTTTTTTTCTTGAGACAAGGTTTCCCTGTTTAACCGTGGCTGTTCTGTAGACCAGGCTAGCTTCAACCTCACAGAGATCCACCTGCTTCTGCCTCCCTAGTGCTAGGATGAAGGTATGTACCACCACCGCCTGGCTAACAAATATTTCAGAGATTCCCTTCACATCTTAACCAAGATTTTATCTTAGACGTTAATAGTTAGGAAAGGTATTTTATTTTTATATTTGCAAATTCCTCATTTCCACTAAAGATGTACATGTATTTTTGCATTTATTAGCCTTTTTCCTACCCTCTGTGAGCTAGCTCTCTGTTTCCTTACCCATTATTTGATATTTCTGCCTTCTGAACTTATTTATAAGGATTATTTTCTCATTTTTAAAGATTTATATTTATTTTTAACTGTGTGTGAGAGAGAGGGATGTGTAAGAAAGGGAGAGAGAAG
>JADRCD010096915.1:4580-21422 GCA_019843815.1 Montemys delectorum | reverse complement strand
AAAAAAAAAGTCATAGTCAAATGATCTATAGTAGCCTCTCTGTCTTCTGAGAGAAAGTTACAATAGATGAAGATAAAGGTTTACAGAGCATTGTGGATGGCTCTGGTGAGGCTTGTATTTTGCTGTTAATTCTGCTTTTCCAGGAGGGATTGTCTGGAATGAGGAATGAGTCACATACTCAGGAGATTTCTTGTGAGCTTTCCCCCCAGATCAATAAAGGGACCAATCACTGGATGAGTAGGCAGGACTTCCTAGTAGGAAGAGAGGAAGCAGGAGAGAGTTAGGGTCCTTTTGTATAGCAATGGCAACAGGACAAGATGTAGCTACTAGCATCTTCTAAGTTAGATGGGGAATCCTTACAGATTTGCCACTAGAGGATTTAGATTTAATAAGGCTTACAAGATTAGGATTCTAGGTTTTGTGCCCAGAGATTGAATGACCATTGTTTCTGAACTAAGTTTATGTTTTGTTTTGTTTTTTCTCATGTGGAGGCTCGACTGGGGTCCAGAGAGAAAGGTATGGCAGCAAAGCCTGGGTTTGCCAGATGTGCTCCACAAAGGCTGTGGAGGTTTTGAAGCATGGTATACTGTTGCTTGTTTGCTATCTTACTTGTAAAATTTTCCACCGTTTGGGATACTGATACTATAGGAAAGTATTGAAACTAAAGAATCATTACAGACAAGTTTCACATTCTTATCAGTCAGTAGAATCTAAAATTCTGGGCTGCCACAAAGAAAGTATACCAGAACTCCTAGAGGGAATGGAATTACCTTGATCCATTTTGGTTCTGCCAATAGTCATATCTAAAAGATTCTATTTAAGTGAGTAGGGGGGATGACTAAGATCATTATATAATCACAAGGATTGTTGTTTCAAAGACACAGTTAAAACAATTCTTACTGAAACCACAACCAAGGTGTCAGAGACATTTCATGTATAAGCAGGATAGGTATGCACTGAATGTTTTTTGAGCATCTAAACTGCATTCTCTAGTCACTGTGGCTTTGAAAATAGTTATACTTGTAAACAGTCTGTGTTAAAGCAGACCAAGCTTACTGAGTGGTAAATTTTATTTAACTGATAGAACTCTATTTGTACATGGAAAGGGGCAAAAAGCTTTTTCAAATACCTGACATTTTGACAGAAGTTATAAGTAGGTTCTTTTAGAATGTCTCTTTCTTTGGGACAGTAAGATTTGACTCATGGCCCACAGGGAAGTGGAGACTAGGTATTGTATTGTGGGGTTTTCTATTTGTTCACAAGTTCCAGAAATAAAAAATCTGAGACTTTCCTATCTCCTTGTACAAAGATGAAGTTCAATTAGATCAAGGACCTCCACATCAAACCAGATACATTGAAACTAATAGAAAAGAAAGTGGGGAAGAACCTTGAGCAAATAGGCACAGGGCAAAATTTCCTGAAGAGGATACCAATAGCTTATGCTCTAAGATCAAGAATTGACAAATGGGACCTCAAAAAGTTGCAAAGCTTCTGTAAGGCAAAAGACACTGTCAATAGGACAAAATAGCAACCAACAAATTGGGAAAAGATCTTTACCAATCCTATATCTGATAGAGGGCTAATATCCAATATATACAAAGAAGTCAAGAAGTTCGACTCCAGAGAATGAAATAACCCTATTAAAAATGGGGTACAGAGCTAAACAAAGAATTCTCAACTGATGAATACCAAATGACTGAGAAGCATCTAAAGAAATGTTCAACATTCTTAGTTATCAGGGAAATGCAAATCAAACCAACTCTGATATTCCACCTTGCACCAGTCAGATTGGCTAGGGTAAAAGACTCAGGTGACAACAGATACTGGAGAAGTTGTGGAGAAAGAGGAACACTACTCCATTGCTGGAATTCATTGGGATTGCAAGCTGGTACAACCACTCTGGAAATCAGTTTGGCTGTTCCTCTGGAAATTGGACATAGTTCTACCGAAGGACCCAGCTATATCACTCCTGGGCATATACTCAGAAGATGCTCCAACATGTAATAAGGACACATGCTCCACCATGTTCATAGCAGCCTTATTTATAATAGCAAGATACTGGAAACAACCCAGATGTCCCACAACAGAGGAATGGATACAGAAATTGTGGCACATCTACACAATGGAGTACTACTCAGCTATTAAAAACAATGAATTTATGAAATTCCTAGGGATATGTATGAATCTAGAGAATATCATCCTGAGTGAGGTAACCCAATCACAAAAGAACACACATGGTATGCACTCTCTGATAAATGGTTACTAGCCCAGAAGTTCAGAATACAGGAAGAACAACTGACAAACCACAAGAAACTCAAGAAGAAGGAAGACTAAAATGTGGACATTTAATTCCTTCTTAAAAGGGGGAACAAAATACACATGGAAGGAGTTGCAGAGACTAACTATGGAGCAGAGACTTAAAGAAGGACAAGCCAGCCTAATATAGCTATCTCCTGAGAGGCTCTGACAGTACCCGACTAGTACAGATGTAGAGGCTCACAGCCATCCATTGAATTGAGTACAGGGTCCCCAATGAAGGAGTTAGAGAAAGAACCAAAGGAGATGAAGGGTTTGCAGCCCCTTAGGATGAACAACAATATGAACTAACTAGTACCCTCAGAGCTCCCAGGGCCTCAACCACCAACCTAGGACTATATATGGTGGAACTGATTGTTCTGGCAATATGGGTATAGTAGAGGATTGCAAAGTCGATCATCAATGGGAGGAGAGGTCTTTGGCCCAGTGAAGGTTCTGTGCCCCAGTGTAGGGGAATGCCAGGGCCAATAAGTGGGAGAGGGTGGGGTGGCAAGCATGGGGAGGGGGGAGGCAACAGGGGTTTGTTCTTATTGTTTTTGTTTGTGTGTTTGTTTATTTGTTTTTTGGAGGTGAAACTGGGAAAGGAGAAATCATATGACATGTAAATAAAGAAAATAACTAATAAAAAAGAAAATTAAAAAATAATCTGAGACTTAATTAATAATGAATAATTGCCTAGACCATAAACTTGGGCATATACTCACTTTTTTACTAGCTTATAACTCAATTATTCCTTTTATTCTATTCTAATTCCCACCACATGGATTGTTATCTCTCTTTCATTTTCATTCAACAGTCTTCTTCAAAGTTGGGATGAATTTCCTGTGAATTAAAGAAATTACATTGACTTCTTCATAGGAGCAAAAATATATTATGCTAAACTTTCTCTGTGGCAGCCCAGTATTCATTCCATTGTATATTCCACTGTTCAGAACTTTCTGTTGAGAACTAACTGTATACCATTTTTAATTAGCCAGCACCATTTGTTGAAAATACTTTACTTTTTGTAGTATTTATTTATGGCTCTATAAAAACCAAAAATCATGTGTCCATGTATGTGTGAATTTATGACTAGATTTCTTAATCAATTACATTGATCACTCTTTCTATTTTTATGCCCATACCATACAGTTTTAATTATGACTCTTTGAAAGCAGGGATGGTGATGACTTACGATGTTCTTCTATACAGGATTGTTTTACCTATCCTGAGTTTTTGTTGTTAGATTTTTTTTCATTAATTTACTTATTTGTTCACTTTTCCTCCCAATGCTCCACTTTAGATCTCCTCAGATCACTTTACAGTCCCACCCCCTCCTCCCTTTGTCCTCTGAGAAGGGAAAGCCCCTCCCACCAGGTATGACTTTTCTTGGCACATCAAGTCACTGCAGGATTAGGCCCTCTTCCACTGAGAACAGGATTCCCAAGAAAGTCATCAAATTTAGGGACAGCCCCCGCTTCAGTTGTTGGAGGGCCTTCATGAAATCTAAGCTGCACATCTGCTACATATATGCCAGTGGCCTAAGTTAATAGCATAGATGTTCGAGGTGAGATCTCCATTTTCTCTCCCATGATCCTCTAAGGTGGAACCAGCCAGGGGGCACAGTCCTCAGAACTGGCAGGGCAGCCAGCACAGGATCCTTTCTACCTCCCTCTTCAACTAGGAGGGACTGCAAATCCACAGCCTTCTCTGCCCCTTCCCCACAAATGGAAAGCCTTTCTCCAGGGTTTGTTCAGACCCCAGGACTCAGGAGGGACAAGTGATCTACAGCCCACTGCACACAGGTCTTACCAGAGGAGACCTGATCTCCCAGAAGTGCTGACACAGGCTTACAGACCCACATGAGAAACAAGCTCCAGCCAGAGACAGCAAGGACATCTAACACCAGAGATGGCAAAAGGTAAATGCAAGAATCTTACCAACAGAAACCAAGACTACTTGGCTTCATCAGAACTTAGTACTCCCATCACAGCAAGTCCTGGATATCCCAAAACACCAGAAAAGCAAGATTTGGATCTAAAATCATATCTCACAATGGTGACAGAGGAATTTAAGAAGAGCATGAATAACTCCCTTAAAGAAATACAAGAGAACACAGGTAAACAGGTTCAAGCCCTTAAAGAGGAAACACAAAAATCACTTAAAGAATTACAGGAAAGCACAACCAGACAGGTGAAGGAACTGAACAAAACCATCCAAGACCTAAAAATGGAAGTAGAAACAGTTAAGAAATCAAAAAGAGAGACAACACTGGAGATAGAAATCCTAGGAAAGAAGTCAAGAACCATAGATACAAGCATCACCAACAGACTACAAGAGATAGAAGAGAGAATCTCAGGTACAGAAGCTACCATCAAAACATGGACAAAACAGTTAAAGAAAACACAAAATCCAAAAAGTTCCTAACCCAAAACATCCAGTAAATCCAGGACACAATGAGAAGACCAAACCTAAGGATAATAGGTATAGAAGACAGTGAAGACTTCCAACTTAAAGGGCCAATATCTTCAACAAAATTATAGAAGAAAACTTCCCTAACCTAAAGAAGCAGATACCCATGAACATATAAGAAGCCTATATAACTCCAAATAGACTGGACCAGAAAAGAAATTACCCCTGCCATATAATAGTTAAAACACCAAATAAACTAAACAAAGAAAGAAATTTAAAAGCAGAGAGGGAAAAAGGTCAAGTAACATATAAAGGCAGGCCTATCAGAATTGCACTAGACTTCTCGCCAGAGTCTATGAAAGCCAGAAGATCCTGGGTTGATGTCATACAGACCTTAAGAGAACACAAATGCCAGCCCAGGCTACTATACCCAGGAAAACTCTCAATTACCATAGATGGAAAAACAAAAGTACTCCATGACAAAACCAAATTTACTCAATATATTTCCACAAATCGAACTCTTCAAAGGGTAATAAATGGAAAACTTCAACACAAGGAGGGAAACTACATCCTAGAAAAAGCAAAAAAAAAGTCATTTTCCAACAAAATTAAAAGAAGATAGCTACGTGAACAGAATTCCAACTCTAACAACAAAAATAACAGGTAGCAAGAATTACCTTTTCTTAATATCAAGCAATATCAATGGACTCAATTCCCCAATAAAAAGACGTACACTATCATACTGGGTACATAAACAGGACCCAACGTTTGGTTGCATACAGGAAACCCACCTCAGTGGCAAAGACAGACACTACCTCAGAATAAAAGGCTGGAAAACAAATCGCCAAGCCAATGGTTCCAAGAAAAAAGCTGGAGTAGCCATTCTAATATCGAATAAAATTGACTTTCACCCTAAAGTGATCAAAAAAGATAAGGAGGGACACGTCATATTCATCAAATGTATGATCTCCCAAGAGGAACTTTCAATTCTGAACCTCTATGCTCCAAATGCAAGGGCATCTACATTCATAAAAGTAACTTTACTAAAGCTCAAAGCACACATTGCACTGCACACAATAATAGTGGGAGATTTCAACACCCTACTCTCTGCAATGGACAGATCATGGAAACAGAAACTAAACAAAGACAAGGTGAGACTAACAGAGGTTATAAAACAGATGGATTTAACAAATATCTATAGAACTTTTTATCCTAAAAAAAAAGAATATACCTTCTTCTCACCACCTCATGGTACCTTCTCCAAAAGTTGACCATATAATTGTTCACAACAATCAGGCCTCAACAGATACAAGAATATTGAAATAATTCCTCGCATCCTATCCATGGACTAAGGCTGCTCCTCAATAACAACATAAACAGTAGAATGCCCCCACACACGTGGAAGCTCAACAACACTCTAATCAATGATAACTTGGTCAAGGAAGAAATAAAGAAAGAAATTAAAGACTTTCTAGAGTTTAATAGAAATGAAGGCACAACATACCCAAACTTATGAGACACAATGAAAGCAGTCCTAAGAAGAAAACTCATAGCTTTAAGTGCCTACAAAAAGTAACAGGAGGGAGCATATACCATCAATTTGGCAGCACATCTGAAAGCTCTAGAATAAAAAGAAGCAAGTTCACCAAAGAGGAGTCAAAGGCAGGAAATAATCAAACTCAAGGCTGAAATCAACCAAATAGAAATCAAAAGAATTATACAAAGAATCAACCAAATCAGGAACAGGTTCTTTGAGAAAATCAACAAAATAGATAAACCCTTAACCTGATGAACTATAGGGCATAGAGACATTATCCTAATTAACAAGATCAGAAATGAAAAGGGAGACATAACAACAGACATTGAGGAAATATAAAAAATCATGAGAGCCTACTACAAAAGCTTATACTCAACAAAACTGGAAAACCTGAATGAAATGGACAACTTTCTAGACAGATACCAGGTACCAAAGTTAAATCAAGATCAGATCAATGATCTAAAACAGTCCCATATCTGCTAATGAGATAGAAATAGTCATGAATAGTCTCCCAACCAAAAAATGTCCAGGACCAGAGGGGTTTAGTGAAGAGTTTTATCAGACCTTCAAAGAAGACCTAATACCAATACTCCTCAAACTATTCCACAAAATAGAAATGGAAGGTACTCTATCCAATTCATTCTATGA
Source organism: Montemys delectorum (assembly GCA_019843815.1). Classification (NCBI taxonomy): domain Eukaryota; kingdom Metazoa; phylum Chordata; class Mammalia; order Rodentia; family Muridae; genus Montemys; species Montemys delectorum. The sequence continues at coordinate 14,530 of JADRCD010096915.1, read as the reverse complement.
AGCCACAATTACTCTTATACCTAAACCACACAAAGACCTAATAAAGAAAGAAAATTTCAAACCCATTTCCCTTATGAATATTGATGCAAAAATACTCAATAAAATTCGTGCAAACCGAATCCAAGAACACATCAAAATGATAATCCATCATGATCAAGTAGGCTTTATCCCAGGGATGCAGGAATGGTTCAATATACTAAAATCCATCAACATAATTCACAATATAAACAAACTCAAAGGAAAAAAACATATGATCATCTCATTAGATTCTGAGAGAGCATTTGACAGCATCCAACATCTCTTCATGATAAAGGTCTTAGAAAGATCAGGAATTCAAGGCCCATACTTAAACATAATAAAAGCAATATACAGCAAACCAGTAGCCAGCATCAGACTAACTGGAGAGAAACTTAAAGCAATCCCATTAAAATCAGGGTCTAGACAAGCTGCCCACTCTCTCCCTACCTATTCAATATTGTACTTAAAGTTCTAGCCAGAGTAATTAGACAACAAAAGGAGATCGAAGGAATACGAATTGGAAAGGCAGAAGTCAAATTATCACTATTTGTTGATTATATGATAGTATATTTAAGTGACCCCAAAAATTCCACCAGAGAGCTCCTAAACCTCATAAACAACTTCAGCAAAGTAGCTGAATATAAAATTAACTCAAGCAAATTAGTGGCCTTCCTATACACAAATGATTAAAAAGGCTGAGAAAGAAATTAGGGAAACATCACCCTTCATAATAGTCACAAATAATATAAAATACCTTGCTGTGACTCTAACTAAGCAAGTAAAAGATCTGTTTGACAAGGACTTCAAGTCTCTGAAGAAGAAAATTGAAGAAGATCTCAGAAGATGGGAACATCTCCCATGCTCATGGATTGGCAGGATTAATATAGTAAAAATGCCCACCTTGCCAATAGCAATCTACAGATTCAATGCAATCCCTATCAAAATTCCAACTCAATTCTTCACAGACTTGGAAAGAGAAATTTGCAAATTCATCTGAAATAACAAAACAACCAGGATAGCAAAACTATTCTCAACAATAAAAGAACCTCTGGTGGAATCACCATCCCAGACTTTAAGCTGTACTACAGAGCAATTATGATTAAAAAAAAAAAAAAAAAAAAAAACCCTGCTTGTTATTGGTACAGTTCCAGACATGTAGATCAATGGAATAGAACTGAAGACCCAGAAATGAACCCAGAAACCTAGGGCCACTTGATCTTTGACAAAGGAGCTTAAATCATCCAATGGAAAAAAGACAGCATTTTCAACAAATGGTGCTGGCCCAACTGGAGGTTAGCCTGTAGAGGAATGCAAATTGATCCATTCTTATCTCCTTGTACAAAGCTCAAGTCCAAGTGGATCAAGGACCTCACATAAAACCAGACACACTCAAACTAATAGAAAAGCAAGTGGGGAAGAGCCTTGAGCACATAGGCACAGGGGAAAATTTCTTGAACAGAATACCTACAACTCATACTCTAAGATCAAGAATTGACAAATGGGACATCATAAAACTGCAAAGCTTTTGTAAGGTAAAAGACACTGTCAATAGGACAAAATGGTGAACAACAAATTGGGAAAAGATCTTTATCAATCCTATAGCTGATAGAGGGCTAATATCCAATATATACAAAGAACTCAAAAAGACTCCAGCAAAACAAATAACCCTGTCGTCCTTGCAGGTTTCCTGCCGGCAGGAAAAACACGGACAGACACACAGGATCCTTCTGCAGCCATTCTTTATTACATCTTCCAGAGGGCGACCCCCGACACCCCAAAAGCACTACTTATATGTGCCCTGGAGCGGCATGCTCATCTCTGATTGGCTGTTTGCTCAGGCGCGTAATATGCCCGGGATGGCTTGTGACTTGGCATTCTCTGGCCCTAGGCACATGCGCAATTTATCTGTAAACTTGGGAGAGCACCAGATGTCAGCGCCATCTGCTGGCTATCACCACTCACTGCGGCTTCCTACATAACCCTATTTTAAAATGAGGTACAGAGCTAAAAAAAAAAGAATTCTCAACTTACGAATACTGAATGGCTGAGAAACACATAAAGAAATGTTCAACTTCCTTAGTCATCAGGGAAACACAAATCAAAACAACCCTGAGATTCCACCTCACATCAGTGAGAATGATTAGGATAAAATACTCAGGTGACAGCAGATGCTGGAGAGGTTGTGGAGAAAGAGGAACACTCCTTCATTGCTGGTGGGATTGCAAGCTGGTACAACTACTCTGGAAATCAGTTTGGCGGTTCTTCTGGAAATTGGACACAGTACTACCTGATGATTCAGCTATACTACTCCTTGGCGTATACTCAGAAGATGCTCCAACATGTTAAAAGGATACATGTTCCACTATGTTCATAGCAGCCTTATTTATAATAGCTAGAGACTGGAAACAACCCAGATGTCCCTCAACAGAGGATTGGATACAGAAAATGTGGTATATCTACACAATGGAGTATGACTCAGCTATTAAAAACAATGAATTTATGAAATTCTTGGGGAAATGGATGCATCTGGAGAATATCATGCTGAGTGAGGTTACTCAATCACAAAACAACACACGTGGTATGCATTCTCTAATAAGTGGTTATTAGCCCAGAAGATCAGAATATACAAAGTACAAACCACATACCATAAGAAACTCGAGAAGAAGGAAGACCAAAGTGTGGATACTTCGTTCCTTCTTAAAAGGGGGAACAAAATACCCATGGAAGGAGTTGTAGAGGATAACTATGGAGCAGAGACAAAGGAAGGACAATTCAGAGACTGTTCCACCTGGGAATCCTTCCCATATTCAGTCATCAAATCTAGACACTATTGTGGATGCCAGCAAGTGCTGAATGACAGGAGCCTGATATAGCTGTCTCCTGAGAGGCTCTGACAGTACCCGACTAATACAGAAGTAGAGGCTCACAGCCATCCATTGGACTGATAACAGGGTCCCCAATGAAGGAGCTGGAGAAAGGACACAAGGAGCTAAAGGGTTTGTAGATCCTTAGGACGAACAACAATATGAACTAACTAGTACCCTTAGAGCTCCCAGGGATTAAAACACCAACCAAAGAGTACACATGGTGGGACTCATGGCTCTAGCAGCATATATATAGCAGAGGATGGCCAAGTTGGTCATCAATGGGAGGAAAGGCCCTTGGCCCTGTGAAGGTTCTATGCCTCAGTGTAGGGGAATGTCAAGGCCAGTAACAGGAGGGGGTAAGGTCATGAGCAGAGGGGGAGGGAAAGAACAGGGATTAGTTTTAGTTTTAGTTTTTGTTTTTTTATTTTTTTTTCTTTTTCCTTTGGAGGGGAACTTGGGAAAAGAGATATTGTAAATAAAGAAAACATCTAATAAAAAAACCAAAAAAAAAAAAAAAAAGGAGAAAAAAAATCACATGGATGCTCTTTGTTTTGTAGTTCAGTCTCTGGGATTCTTCATGTATACAGACTAGTTGACTGTGTTTATCTTCCTGTGGAGTTCCTGTCCTCTCTGGGTCCCTCCATTCTTCCCACAATTCTCTCACAAGACTTCTGTAGCTCTTATCAGTATTTTGCAGTTGGTCTCTGTATCTGTTTCAGTCAACTGCTGGGAGAGGCCTCTCAGAGGACAGTTATGCCACACTCCTGTCTGACAGCATGACAGAGTATTGTTCGTAGTATCAAGGATTGGTCCTTGTCCATGGGATGGGTATCAAGTTGAGATGGCCATTAGTTGTTGGTCATTCTCTCAACCACTTTTCCATCTTTGTCTCTGTACTTCTTAAAAGCAGAAAGTTGGAGGTTTTGTGGGTAGATTGTTATCCTGATCCCCCTACTTCGAGGCCTGCCTAGCTACACGGGTTGCCCAATTCAGGTTTCACATCCCACACAGCTAGTAGTCAAAGCTAGAGTCACCCCTATAGACTCCCAGGAGCCTCCCTCAGTTCTTTGGCATGTTCTAAAAAAACTGTACCCCCTTCCCAGTCAGCTGACAATTTCCATTCACTCTCAAGGTCCTCTCCTCTTTCTCTCCCCACATCTGATCCTGATCCTCCAGTACTCTCCAAAAGCACATTCTCTCTCCTACACAGTTCTCTTTCCCCTTCTGAGTGAGAATCAAGCATCCTGGCTTGGGTCTTCCTTGCTATTTGCCATCATTGTCTGTGGATTGTACCATGCACTTTATGGCTAATATCACTTATAAGTGAGTACATTCCATGCATGTCTTCTTGAGTCTGGGTTACCTACCTCAGGATGATATTTTCTTAGTTCTATCAATTTGCCTGTAAATTTCATGATGTCCTTGTTTTTAATAGCTGAGTAGTATTCCATTGTGTAAATGAACCACATTTTCTTTATCCATTCTTCAGTTGAGCAATATCTCACTTGTTTCCAGTTTCTGGCTATTACAACTCTAGCTGCTATGAATGCAGTGGAACCTTGTGGTGTTGTGGAGCATCTTTGATTATATGCCCAGAAGATCATGAGGTAGGATTATTCCCAATTTTCTGAGAAACCACAAGATTGATTTCCAGAGTGGTTGTTCAATTTTGCATTCCCACCAGCAATGGAGGAGTGTGCCCCTTGCTCCACATCCTCATCAGAACACCCTGTAGCTTGAGTCTTTGAACTTAGCCATTCTGATGGGTGTAAGGTGGAATCTCTGAGTCATTTAGGTTTACATTACCCTGATGACTAAGAATGCTGAGCATTTTAAAATGTTTCTTGACCATTAGAGATTCCTCGGTTGAGATTTCCCTTTAGTACTGTACCCCATTTTTTGATTGGGTTATTTGGGTTGTCTAACTTCTTGAAATTCTCTATGCATTTTGGATATTAGCCCTCTACTCCATGTAGGCTTAGTGAATGTGTTTTTCCCTTTCATCAGCTGTCATTTTTGTCTGATTGATGGTGCCCTTTGCCTTACAGAAGCTTTTCAGTTTCACGGGACTCCATTTATTATTTGTTGACATTAGATCCTGAGATATTGGAGTTCTGTTCCGGAAGTTGTCTCCTGTAATAATGTGTTTACTCTGTTCTATTAGATCTAGTGAATCTGACTTTATGTTGCAGTTTTCAATCCACCTGGACTTGAGTTTTGTGCAAGATGGTTAATATGCATCTAGTTGTATTTTTTTTCATGAAGGCATCCAGTTAGACAAATACCATATGTTGAAGATACTTTTTTTTTTCTCCCGTGTTATGATTTTTACCTTCTTTGTAAAACATCAAGTGTCCTTAGGTGTGTAGGTTTATTTTTAGGTCTTCAATTCAATTCTCTTGACTGTTTCTGCACCAATACCAAGCAGTTTTAGTACAATTGCTTTGTAGTACAGTTTGAAGCCTGGGATGGTGGTATTGAATTGTTTTAGCTATCCTGTGGTTTTTGTTTTTCTATATGAAGTTGATAATTGTTCTTTTGAAGTCTACAAAAAAAAATGTTAGAATTTTCATGAGAATTCATTGAAATAGCAGCTTTCTTTTGGTAAGATGGCCATTTTCCCTGAGTCAATTCCTATTCTTTTTTGTTGTCTTTGTTTTATTTTGTCATATTCTTTAAAATTTATAAAATATTGTAACAATAAAAATGAGTAGTATAAAAGTTGTTTGATATAAAACAATCGATTGAACAGTCTTATGTAGATGTTTATCTGCAGCAACACTGAAAATACATACTTTTCTTAACATACATTTTAAATAACTGCAAACATATTACCTGTATATTTTAAAATAATAGATCACTATTAGCTTTTTTTCAATGAACATAAATTGATAAAGTCTTTTTGTTTGTTTGCTTGTTTTGTTTTTAGTAGAGCTTAAAATCTTGGCTCTTACTGTGGTACAAGCCCAAAATAAGAATAGCTTTCAGACAATGGAGTTTATTGTAATAAGGCTGTACTTCAATGACCCTCACATCACCAAGGGTTTTACCTCCCTAGTAGCTAAGAGTTGACAGTTCTGCTGTACCAATCCTGACTGAACTGTAGGCAAGATATTTGGATACAGATTTCTTTCTATAATCAAAGCTATTTGACTTGAGTAAGTGACTTTATTCTCAGCCCACAGAAAACAGGTTACATTCATTTAAGAAATGGTGTGTGTATTAAGATGGTCTATCTATGAAGTCATTCACCAACTGTTTCAATGAACAATGGTTCTGCTTGGAGAGTGACACAGACATTAGGTGAGGGTAAGAATCTGGTTCATTGGCTATGGTAATTTTGAAAAGCATTCATCTCAGAGAAAGAACTTATAAAGTCCACTTCTTCAAACTTGATACAAGAGTTGCAAACACCAAGCAAAGCATTCAGTCTCACTCTTTGTTGTTCTCTTACAAGCCACCTCCCAAGTTAATTGTTTATGTTTCTTTTGGCTGTATAAATAATTTTGAAATATGTAAGATGTTCTGAAAACCATAGTATAGTGTAAAAACATCAAACAAACAATCCTACTAATAGAGAGGCTGAGACAGGAGAAGCATGGTTTCAAGACCATTATGTAATACCCAGCAAGACACTGTCAGGTACAAACAAGCAGAAAGTGTATATTGATTATATAATATTGGACCTATTTCTCGAATTTCCAAACTAGAGAGGCCACCAGATGATAGCCAACAAATTTCCAATTTCTCATACTTTTGAATTTGAATCAATTAGGATAAGTTGGTAATATTAATTTTCAATTGAGATATTAAGAAAAAATAATTGTTACTTCATATTATTTTTGTTTTTAGAGGTGGAATTATGTTTGTGTGGATTTGTTTAAAGATTACTTTCTTGCTTCTTCTAGGGTGTGGTTTTGTTCCTTATGTTGATGTTTTCCATCTATTATCCTTTGTAGGGCTAAATTTGTGGAAAGATATTGTGTAAATTTTGTTTTGTCATGGAATATCTTGTTTTCTCCATCTATGGTAATTGAGAGTTTTGCTGGGTATAGTAGCCTGGACTGGCATTTGTGTTCTTGTAGGGTCTGTATGACATCTGTCCAGGATCTTCTAGCTTTCATTGTCTCTGGTGAGAAGTCTGCTGTAATTCTGGTAGTCCTGCCTTTATATGTTACTTGTCTTTTTTCCCTTACTGCTTTTAAATTTCTTTCTGTGTTTAGTGCATTTGGTGTTTTTATCATTTTATGATGGGAGGAATTTCTTTTCTGCTCCAGTCTATCTGGAATTCAGTAGGCTTCTTATATGTTCATGGGCATCTCTTTCTTTAGGTTAGGGAAGCTTTCTTCTATTATTTGTTGAAGATACTTACTGGCCCATTACATTGGGAATCTTCACTCTCTTCTATACTTATTATCCTTAGATTTTGTCTTCTCATTGCATCCTGGATTTCCTGGATGTTTTGGGTTAGGATCTTTTTGCTTTTTTGCATTTTCTTTGACTGTTGTGACAACATTTTCTATAGTATCTTCTACCCCTGAGATTCTCTCTTCTATCTCTTGTATTCTGTTAGTGATGCTTGCATCTATGACTCCTGATCTCTTTCCTAAGTTTTCTATCTCCAGAGTTGTCTCCCTTCATGATTTCTTTTATTTTTCATATTGTTTCTATTTCCATTTTTAGATCCTAGATGAATTTGTTCATTTCCTTCACTTGTTTGATTGTGTTTTCCTGTAGTTCTTTAAGAGATTTTTGTGTTTCCTCTTTAAGGGCTTCTAGCTGTTTACCTGTGTTCGCCTGTATTTCTTTAAGGGAGTTATTTATGTTCTTTTTAATGTCCTCTATTTTCATCATGAGATGTGATTTTCGATCCAAATCTTGTCAAGGACTTGCTATGGTGGGAGAAATGGGTTCTGATGATGCCAAGTAACCTTGGTTTCTGTTGCTTATTTTCTTATGCTTGTCCCCTGTCATCTGGTTATCTCTAGTGGTACCTGCCCTGGCTGAATCTGGCTGGGACCTGTCCTCCCTGTGATCCTGGTTGTGTCAGAACTCCTCAGAGTCAAGCTGTCTCTGTGATCCGGTGATTCTGGGATCCTGTGATCCTCGGCCTGTTAGAGCACATGGGAGTACAGCTTCCTCTGGGAATTATGGGACAAGCTGCAGTGTTTGCACCCAAAATCTGCTTTGGGCACCAGTCCAGATAGACTGGAAGCCACCCATGCCACTGAGCTGGAGGAGTTCCTGTGTGTCTGGGTCCTGGTGGTCTCAGTTTCTTCTGGTTTTGGGACAGATGTATCCTCCTCAGCTCTGATCCTATAATCTTGGGTATGTCAGAGTGCCTGGGAAAGGGGCTTCCTCTGGGTGTTGTGGGACTGGCTGCAGAATTTGCTCCCAAGGTCTGCTAAGGGCGCTGGCCCAGACAGACAGGAAGCAACTGTGCCATTGGTCTGGCAGAGTTCCTGTGTGCCTAGGACCCACTGGTCTTTTTTTTTTTTTTTTTTTTTTTTTTAAGATTTATTTATCTTATGTATATGATCACACTGTTCAGTCTTCTTGTTGAGGCTTGGTTTGTGACCAATTGTCACACAGAACTCATCTACTTCAGTAATATCTGGACAGGCCTAAAAACCTGATCACAGACCTGAAGTGTACACTTCAAAAGGAGTCAGTCTCCTGAGGTAGACCAGTTGCTGACATCTCCTAACTCAGAGGTGTTCCAGATTGGTCTCTGCCAAAGTCTGTGGAGAGATCTGCATGCTTTCTTTATTCAGGCATAAAGGTGCCCTAAAAAATATTTCGTTATTAGGTAAACTGAGTTTGAACATTATTTCCTGGCCTTCACAGTGTTTCAATAATACTAACTGATTTCCTAGCTGTAGCTAGCTTGGAATTTTTACTAAGAAGCTGTCTTACCAGACAGGGTATCTCAAGAGTTAGAGCTAGCAGTTAGGCATTTATTATCAGAGCAGTCTCACACAAAGAAAAATTGTTTTACTGCCAGTTAGAAGTTAGAAGTTAGGCTTCCCCCACTAATTATCTATGTTACAGCCAAGGAATGCTAGAATATAACCTTCATCTACTTGCCTCAGAAGGATCCAGAGAATTTATCTTGGGGCTACCAAAATAGCCCAAGAATAAGACACCACTGCTCCTCTGCCTTGCACTTGGCTGCTTGTTCTCGCTGACCTTGATGTAGCCGTCTCCTGACTATGCGACTTCTGTAGTTTGCCCTGTTTTGCTGTGTACTATATAAGCTTGATTTTTACTTTGCAAATTACACTCAGATTCTGCATTCCTTTGTGCTGTGTCTCTTTGTCATTTCTTTGCCAACGCCTTGTCTACCTGACTAGGACCCTGTTCCCCCCAAAGGGTTGAGGGAGGCCCAGACTGGCCGGCCTGTGGCAACAGTTTATATGGTCAATGTTGGAGAAGGTTCTATGAGCTGCTGAGAATAAAGGATATTCTTTTGTTTTTGTGCTCTGTAGATATTTTTAGGTCCATTTGATTTATAACTTCTGCTAGTTTTATCATTTCTCTGTTTAGTTTCTGTTTCAAGGTTCTGTCAGTTGGTGGAAGTGGGATCTTGAAGCTTCCCACTAATAATGTGTGGGGTTTATTTTGTGATTTAAACTTCAGTAATATTTATTTTATGAATGTGGGTACCCTTGCATTTGGAGGATAGCTGTTCTGAATTGAGATGTTATCTCGGTGGATTTTTCCTGTGATAAGTCTTTCAGTTGGAAATATGTTTTATTAAATATTAGATATTAGACTGGCTACTTCCCCTTGTTTCTTGGATCCATTTATTGGGACAATCTTTTTCTAACCCTTTATTCTAAGGAAGTGACTATCTCTGTTGATGAAATATTTTTAGTGTATGTAGCAGAATGTTGGATCCTCTTTAGCCATCCACTAGATTAGCCTGTGTGTTTTTATTAGTGAACTGACTGTTGATATTGAGAGATATCAATGAACAATGATTGTCCGGTCCTGCTATTTTGGTGTTGGTAGTGTTTGTGTGTGTGTGTGTGTGTGTGTGTGTGTGTGTGTGTGTGTGTGTGT
>JADRCD010096914.1:0-16615 GCA_019843815.1 Montemys delectorum | reverse complement strand
CACACACACACACACACACACACACACACACACACACACACACACACTGTGATCCTCTTCAGAGTTTATTTAGCATTACATTCACTTACCATTAATTACATAAAGCGAGAGTGAGCCAAAAATGATGTCCAGGCTCTTAAACCACACCATCACATCATCTTTAGCATTGCTTGTTGAATAGCAGTACTTGACCACAGCTATTAAGCTTTACTTCCTTTTACTTTGAGTGGGGTAATAGCTAATAATTAACTTTCCCCATTGATTATTCAGTATATTCACATTAAGTACCACCAACTTAGCTCTGCAAGTCTTTAAATTCAGTACCTAAACAGTTTTTCTTTGCCTTATCAGCCTCTTCATCCCTTTTCAGTATTTAAATATTTATTCTAACTATGGAATGCTTCCGTGACAAGTAAGATTAATACTCGTGTTAGTACATACCATGTACCTTGTTAGTGTGCCAAGAGCACCCAAGTCTCCATAGTGGTCTTTTCAGTCAGGGTGAGACATGGTGTAATAAAGTCTGTTGGCTTTATATATCTTTCCTGAGGCAAGCAAGATCAAAGCTATAGCAATCTAATTGGGCTCAAGGTCACCAGCTCCACTTCTGTAATATTATCAGGGCTTAAACAATACTTGTGATTAAGTAATATTAAGGATTATGTATATTGGTAGATCATATTGTATTAACTATTATACACTATGCATTATGCATTGCATGTTATACATCATGCATATATATATTATTGAATTGAATATTATATTATTCAATATTGAAGCTAAAATAAGATGCCCAAAATAGATGGGAACCCAATGAGCATGAGTTTTTACTAGAGGCTTCCAACTATATAAGATCAAACAGAGAATAAGAGCAGGATGAAATGTAGCACAGAAGAAGAATACAAGGAACTAAAATGTAAAATGGTAGGTGTGTAGAGCTCAAGGTAAGCATAAAGTCCATTCCAGGACCCAAGCCTAGGTAGAAGCCATGATAGAACTTCTCTATGCTTTACCTGAGGTAGCACTTGCCAAGGCCTGTTATTGTTGGTTTACCATAACTAACCCTCAGGTCATAGTGGTACAAGAAGAAACATGGATAAGTGGTCTAAAAATCTATGAGATACGGAGGGAGACCAAATACTCATAATTTTCATATCGTAATACATCTTTATAAAAAATACATTTTAACATAGCTTTATATTTGTAATTTGTTTTAGTTACTGTTTTTCAGTCTTTGTAGGCCTGATTTATAAATTAAATTTGTTATATCAGGATTAGTGGAGAGGTGACACAGAAATAAGGGAAGAACACCTCTCATGCACAGTTCTCCAGACTCAGAAGCCTTTCTCTCCATGAAAATGAAGCTATGCACATGGTGCATGGTGGGGGATTAGGTCTTTCCTCTTTTTTTTTTTTATTCTTCCTTTATATATTACATCCTGTGGTGGTTTGTATGTGCTTAGCCCGGGGAGTGGCACTATTAAGAGGTATAGCCTTGTTGAAGTAGGTGTGTCACTCTAGGTGTGGGCTTTAAGACCCTCATCTCAGCTGCCTGAAAGCCAGTCTTCTCCTAGCAGCCTTCAGATGTAGAACTCAGAGCTCTGCCTGCACCATGCCTGCCTGGATGGTGTCATGTTCCTACCTTGATGATAATGGACTGAACCTCTGAACCTATGAGCCAGCCCTAATTAAATGTTGTCCTTATAAGAGTTGCCTTGGTCATGGTGTCTGTCTACAGCAGTAAAACCCTAAGACACATCTCAACCACAGTTTTCCTTCCCTCCTCTTTTTCCAGCCTCCTCTCATACCTCCTCTCTCCCCATATCCACTCTTCCTCTATTTCTCTTCAGAAAAGGGCAGGCCTCCCAGTAATATCAATGAAACATGACAAATCAAGTTATAATAAGACTAGGCACATCCCCACATATTAAGGCTGGACAAGGCAATCCAGTAGAAGTAAAATGGTCCCACAAGCAGGCAGAAGAGTCAGAGACAGCCCCCACTCCCCATGTTAGTAGTCTCACAAGAATACCAAACTACGGGGTCATAATGTAGGCCATACAGGTTCTCTGATTGTCACGTCAGTCCCTGTGATCTCTGTTAGCCCTGGTTAGTTGGTTCTGTGGGGTTTTGTGTGATATCCTTGATGCTTTTAGCTCCTATAATTCTTCCTCCCCCTACTCCACAGGATTCCCCTGGCTTCACTTATTGTTTGCCTCTGAGTCTGAGGATCTGCTCCAATCAATTGCTGGATTATTCTGATAAATATTATGCTAGGATCTGGTTTAGGAGTATAGCAGAATATCATTAGAAATAATTTCATTCGTTATTTTTTCCAGTCCTGTTTTGATTTTTGGTCCTGTTCTAGGTCCCTGGGCTATCCAAACTCTGGTTCCTGGCCATCCAGACAGTATCAAGCATGAGCTCCCTCTCATAACATGGGTCTCAAGTTAGACCAATCATTGGTTGGCCACTCCCACAAGTTCTGCACAACCTTTACCACAGCACATTTGCAGACAGAACAAATTGTAGGTTGAAGATTTCTCAGCTGTAAATGGGGTACCCATATCACCCTCTGTAAGGCTCAGGAAACATCGTAAGGGAAGTTAGAGAGAATACGAGAACTGGAAGGAGAGAAGTACAGTAGAATGCTGTCTTAACAAGACCACTGTACTCACAAACTCGGCAGCTATGGTTACCTGCACAACATGTGGACCAGACTGAACCCATCCACATTCTTCCCAGAAGGGCAGAGAGGATCATAAGGTCCCATCCCTCCCTCAGGATCTGAGCCAATTAATACATTCTAAGGGAGATATAGTTTTCTTTAGTGATGTAGCCAAGGCAGAGAGCCCATGCCCCTGTAAATAATCTCCCACATATCTTCATGTTACAACTGTCGTTTAGCTCATTGATCACAAAGAAGAAGAGGACAAGGAGAAGAAGAAGGAGAAGGCACAGAGAAGGAGAAAGGGGAAGCTGATGAGGAAAAAGAAGAGGATATTTGAAAATCTAAGAAGAAATGGTTGGGTTGAGGAAGTAGATCAGCGAGAGTCAAACTGGGACAAGAGAAATAATGAGGGTTGAATGTAATCAAATACTTTCAGTACATGTATAAAACTGTTACAACAAAACCCCTTATCATATATAAATAACATATTCAAAAAGTACAACTAAAAATTGACTTCCCTCAAGAAATATTTGCATTGTATGCTGTTATTAGGAAAATTTTTGACATGCATTGAAAATACTATACTTCTTATAATTTTAGATCTTAAACTTTGGGGAACTATTTCTCTTTATGAAAAATATTTGAACATATAATTTTAAAAAGTGAAATTAAAATAAGCTTATAGGAATATATCAAAATACCCAGAGTCCTGAGTCATTCTTACAATGAGACAGTGGCCACTCAACTTAGGAATCCTTTGAAAATACAGCCATTCTTTGCCTGACCCCTGGTGTTCACAGCAAGTAAGTGTAGGTCTGAACATAACAAAGGAAGGGACGGGAGATGCTCCCAATTCAGCTTCCACTTTAGCCAAATCTTAGTTATAATTTTTGGGTATATTAATTATGTATGATCAGTAGTTTTATTGTGACAGTTTTAAAGTCAGGAAACACCCACTGATCTCATGGGCCATATTCCATTCTCCCTTCCTTAATGTAAAGCGATGCGCACGTGTGTTTAATGTTAGTCTCTTCTTTTCAGATGCTTCCACAACCATTCCCTGATCTGCATTAACCCTCGTCACTAGGAAAACCAGCCAAACTCACTATGACCACATAACAGAATGTATTACTCGGGGTTCTCTAGAGTCACAGATCTTATGGAGTGTCTCTCTATATTGAGGGCATTTATTGCGATGACCTATAGTCTGTAGTCCACCTAATCCAACAATAGTCAACTACTGAATGGGACGTCCAAGAATCTAGTCGTTGCTCAGTCCCACAAGGCTAGTTGTTTCAGCTGGGCTTCTGTAGAAGGTTCCGACAGATGTGCTGGCAAGTTAGTGCAAGCAGGGGAAGAAGAGCGAATCTTCCTTCTTCCAATGTCCTTATGTAGGTCTCCAGCAGAAGGTGTGGCCCAGATTAAAGGTGTGTGCCTCCGGGCCCGGGTCTGGGACTTGCTTTGTCCCAGGCTGACATTGAACTCAGAGATCTACTTGCCTCAGTCTCCTCAGATTAAAAGTGTGCACTGCTTTGCCTGGGCCTAAGCTTTTCACGGCCACTATGCTTCAAGATCTCCATGTCAAGATCCAGATGAGAAACTTGTGATCTGGATGACAGATGAGCCCTCCAATACTTGATTGTAATTCATTCCAGACATAGTCAAGTTGACAACCATGAATAAACAGCTGTTACATGGAATGAATAAAGATGGATATTTTTTTCCTACTCTGAGGCTGTAAAAAACAAATTGATTTTTGTTTTGATTTTTCAAGACATGGTTTATTTTTGTAGCCCTGGCTGTCCTAGAATCAGCTCTTGTAGACTAGGCTGACCTCGAACCTAGACCTAGATCTGCCCGGCTTTGTCTGGAGAACTGGAATTAAAGTTATATGCCACCATGTCCTGGTTCTGGTCAGCTTTTTATAACATGGCAAAAACGCTCGATATGATAAGCTTTAAAGGAAGTAAGATTTATTTCTGGCTTGCAGTTTTAGCAATTTGCATCAGTTCCCATCATCCTTTGGGGATCTGTGATGACGCAGCACAACATGGCAAGACTCTAATGGCAGAAAAAGCTGGTACGCAAACAGAAACAGGAAGTTTCTAATACTCCCACTGCCGATGCCTAACTTCCTTCCGTTAGGCCTTCAGCAATAGGCTAACCTTTCCTCAGTGGAGCTTTGGAGAAGCTCCAGACTAAAACTAAAGCAAAGTGGCTCAAGCAAAGTACAAGACGGGGACAGATAGGCACAGAATTCTATGACTTCCACCAAAATCCTAGAGTTCCCTTTTTCACTTCCCTTGAAGTGAACTGAAGCAATCCCTGAGTAACTGCTGGTTCCCACACAGGCGGACTGGCTTACCTTTCAAAGTCAGAGCTGCTCAGGCTTCAGTGGCGTGCGTCTCACCATTTTCTCTGTGGATGATGGTTTGTCCTCAGAAGAGAGTTTGAACGGAACGGCATACCAGGTGGAGTTAGCAAATGTTGGGTTTCATTTTCCTCCAGAGCTCCAAAGAAGAAAAAAGAAAAAAGAGAGAAAAGAAAAGGACTCCATTGCTTTTCGCTGCTTGTTTATACAGGAATTTTTGTTGGTTTGTCCCAATGAGATAAGCAGCGTTTATTCATTTGAGTCCCTTGCTTCTTTCCTCGTCCTGCTACCTGCAATGGCTTAATAACAAATCCCTCTTTCTGCTGAATGGTTATTTTTGTTAATTTTATCTAACCATCTCATCTGATACAGAAATTCTATCATTTCACTTCATCTCTAAAATTAAATTCTTTGATTGTTATCATTCCAAAAACTAGACACTAAACTCAGTCAGATCAGTCAGTGTTTGCTTAGTTTCACATCTTCAAATAACCTAACTTTTATTTCTGAACTAGTAAGAGCACCTGTGATAGGTAATTCCTCTAAGTCTACACACCAGAGAATTACCCGTCTCATAGTCTAAGATACTTTAGATCAGCCGTAACCTTCCAGAGTGATTATTTATTTAATCGGGTATTTAAATATCCAATTAGTCTCCATCTGTTCATTGAAAATATTGACCAAGCAAGGATGTAGTTATTGTTAAGTTTTGTTCTCTTGTGCTTTTGTCTAATAGATTTCATTATTAAACTCCGTTTTGCATTATAGCTTCTTGGTATTCCTCTTAGAGCTGCATGCCAGATAAGACCCTGTTGCTGAAAAATACCACACTCCTTGACAGCAAGCTATAGAGAAAACTGGCTGGAACTTAGTCGGGAGCTTCTTTCCTGTTGGCTAGCTTTCATACTGCCAAAAAGCGCTATGCAGACTGATGGAGAAGAAAGGCAACAGGTGTTTTACCAAACTTTGAACCATATAAACTACATTAGCAAACTCCTGTGAGACAAAAATGAAAAAAAAAACTAACAAAAAAATTAAATTAATAAAAGAAAATGATATTTAACTGTATGGGCCATTATCCCTTTGTCACTAGTGTTGACTCTGCATTTTTGGATAAATATGAAGTTATGGGATGATCAGAGACCCCAGCTGTGTCCACTGGTGCAACAACTGCACAACCGTTACAGGGGTAGTCAACTGTACACCAATTGTATTTTAAGTTTGCTCCTTGGGAGGAAATTAATGCCTAGTACAGGAAACCCAGTTAAATATCCAAGGATAGGATCAATTAGGCCCTAGGGAAAAACATAATTAGTATTGTTGCTAAGTTGACATGCCACCAAACTGCCTTTTAATAGCTATTTTATGCCCATAGAAAATTATTCTCATCTTAATCAGATAAACTTCCCTCTGCAATGAGCAACAAGAAATACAGAAACTCATAGCTGTTCAAAGTACTGAGAATAAAGCCCAAAACAGAGTATTTATATTACCTCTTCGAAAGGTTCAATGAACATGTCAGATGAGGAGGCAGAGAGGTCGTAAGAAGCAAAAGACAGGGAAGGGGTACAAAATGCTATCTTCTGAGCAACATAGCCACTCCAGTCACGATCCTGCAGTAGCTGTTGTTGCCTGTGATGGTCCAGGACAAAGTCAGCCCCTTGTGGAGGGGCTTGTGGAGAAGCCCCACACCTCTGCAGAATTATTGGCTATTGACAGATTCTTAGAAGGACACATTAATCTGTCTTCAGTTGTTTCCTACTGTTGGGTACAACGGACAGTTCCAAGTACTCTTGGATAAACTCAGTGAGACCAAAAAAGACACAGACATGGGAAAAGGATTCATTGGGGGATGGAGCGGGGCTGACAGGGTAGAAGGAAAATAAGAGGTAGAGAAAGTAATCAGAATGTTTTTACATATGTATGAAATGCTCAAATAAACAAAATTTAATAAAAGTTATAAAAGCTGTTTTTAGAAATAAAATAGTTTTAGTAAGACTCTTCAGATACCTTGTAGGAATATATGCATTTAAATTTGTTAACTTTTAAGTCTGATTGTATTTCTTGAACCATGGGTTGTAGTGGATTCAAGTACCTCTGTGCTTGTGGCAACAACTAAGCCTCCTTGTCCTTAGCCTAAGAGTTTCCTGAGTCCCGCCAACTCTCCATAGCCATCATCCAGACTCCAAATCAACTCAGATCACTCCTGCAGTAGGGTTCTAGAAAAACTCACACCATTTGCTAACAGACTATCTCTGCTAATGGCATTCATCGGCTCACCCAATACAGATATTGATTCTGACAGGAGTTGTAGTTAATCTGATTTCAATAGAGTAAGAGAATTTGGAACTAGTCATTTGTAGAAAGTACAAGGCAGTGAAAGGGTAGCTACGGAAGCTAATTAAAATACCCATCTAAGGCTATCCAGAAGCAATTATATAATGCATTTAAATGATCTGGTCACTGCTGACCTGAAGAAAATCATAAATTCAAAAGCCCCAGAGCATCCAAACCAAAAGAGAAGGAGGACCAACCATTATTATCCCAATAAGTTTCGGGCAACCACGGGGTATTCACAGGGTATCCTTATGTTCTGAGCACAGTAATGTGATTCTTAACTGAATGAGACTGTCCTAGAGTAATAGATGAAGGCAACCCAATAAGGCCATGTTTGTTTATATATGGGAGAGAAAGAGACTAAATCTGGGAAGTAGAAACCTCTTTAACCACCACAATGGAGCTCTGTTCCCTTGAAAGAAGACAAAACTGTCCACTCTTCAGCAAGAACTCTATAATGAGTTTGGAATCTTCCCTATATCTGTTTAGGTAACTTGGCCACTTCACAGACCCTAGGAACTTCACTTAACAATGGAATTTTTTTTTCTTTATTTCTGCCAAATTTTCATGTATCCTCATTAAGCAGGTATAGCAAGCTTTACTGAACTCTGAAATCCTCAGAGTACAATCCATAATTTTAAGTGTTGGGCACTCTCTTAGAGAGAGGTATCTGAACTAGTAAACATAGCACAATGTCATAATGCCTCCTCCCACATCACAAATGCTCTGAAGCCAGAAGCTGAGACATAAAAAGGGAATATTCCACCATTCTATCTATGTGAAAGTTCATAAAACACGTGCCTTTTTTCCCAGGGGCTCTGTGCTCTACTTTTAGGGATTATAGTACTTCTCTACTGATCTTGCTCAGCACTTAGGGCATTTTGAAAAGTTAAGAACATTTACTTTCACAATGAATATACAGCTAATATGAAGATTGGTAGGAATAGCATCAGCTTGAGGGGCCCAAAGAATGATTGTGGAAATCACTTGAAATCTTACTTATTCATGTATAGAATAATCCTGACTGTGAAGCAATAGGGCTTTACCATCAGTTTGTAGAAAGAAAACAGTAAGTAGCCTTTGCAGCCTAGAAAGATGTTTGGGGTTTCCACGAGGACCTCTTTGGTTATGGCTCAACTTGGTAAAATCCATTCCTGGCACTGGAGGTTTCACTTTGTGGCAAAAGATCTCTAGTTGTGGCACTGTCCTCCCCATTATTTGTTGACTACATTTAAATTCCTTTCAGGTATGTTGCTGTAGTAGAAAACTCCCACAGTAGTAGGTTTCTATATAGCCCCTCAAATGGCCATATTATTAGCTGTCCCTCCCCATAGTCCCTTCTTTCCCATCCCATTCATCCCCTCTCCATTTAATCTTCCCATTCCAATCTCCTGCCATTTCTTCATTCCTGTATAATGTAATTTGCCTTCCTTAGAAGTTCTTTCCCTTCCCATGAGTTCCTTGCTCAGTGCTTAGTCTCTTTACCTATACAAATTGTATCATGCATATAAAAGGCTTAAGCATCAACATCCACACATAAGAGAAAAGTTAGTTCACTCAGGATATTTTTTTGTTTCCATCCATTTGCCTGCAAATTTAGATATTTCATTTGTTAATAACTAAATAATGCTCCATTATGTAAATGTATCACATTTTCCTGATCCATTCATTTGCTCATGAGAATCTAAGATTTTTCTAATTTCTGGCTATTATTAATAAAGCAACAATGAATATGGATAAGCAAGTGTCTCTGTAGTAGGATGCAGAGTCCTTTGGGTATACACCAAGAAAAGTATAGCTGTATCTTGAAATAAATATATTTCCAGTTTCCTGAGAAACCACTACACTGATTTCCATGGCAGTTGTATATGTTTACACTTTTATCAGTACTGGATGAGTGTTCCTCTTACTTCACATCCTAGACACATGAACTGTCACTTGTTTTTTGTTTCATTTTGTTTTGTTTTGGTTTGGTTTGCTTTGCTTTGCTTATTTTGGTTTTTTATGTTAGCCATTCTGACTGGTGTAAGATGAAATCTGAAAGCAGTTTTGATTTGCATTTCCTTGATGACTAAGGATGTTGAATATTTCTTTAAATTTTCCTCAGCCCATTATTTTTGCCCTCAACATTTTTCTATTCCCCTTACAGTCAAAATTATATTTTTGTAAATTCTTCCTCAGTTTTAGCTTGTCTTTCTTTTCCTTTTCTGTGGTACCCACTCATCAGCCTAGATGTTGTGGTACCGTTAGTAAATACTTTCCATACTTTTCTGCTGTTTCAGGAGTTAATCTACGTGAGTTGTTTCAGAGTACAATTTCTTCCACCACTACCTTTTATTATATTTATTTAAGGGCAAGATACTGGAGCATCAACCTGAGCCCTCACATTTGCCAGAAAAGTACTCTCCACTGATTATACTGCCCCAGTCCTCTTTCTACATTTAATTTTGAGACAAGATATTACTAAGTTATGCAGATGGGTCTTTATCTTGTTACACAGACCAAATTGTCAAAGCCTTTAAAGCTGAGATTACAGGTGTCATGGTCAGGCTCAACCCTTCAATATTTTGACTCTACAATGACACAGTGTAAATTCTTAATCATTGTTGAATCTTTAATCATTTTACATTTTAAAGTCCTTACTAGACAAACAGAACTTTAGTTTTACTGTTCAAAAATTAGGTCAAATAACTGGAAAGAAGGCTCAATACTTAAGGGTGCTTTTTGCTCTTCCAGAGAATCGAAGTTCAGCTTCTAGCACTCACATAAGGCAGCTCACAACCTGCTGTAACTCCAGCTACAGGAGATTCTGTGCCATCTTCTGGTCTCCACCAATACTTGCACTTAATTGTTTATACTCACACAGAGATAAATACATGTAAAACATAATTTAAAAATAAAAATAAAAATATTAAAATATCAACTCAGGTAGAACTATTTCCAATTTTCTGAGCAATTGCTAAATTGATTTCCAGAGTGGTCAACCAGCAATGGAGGAGTCTTCCTCTTTCTCCACATCCTCTCCAGCATAAACTGTCACTTGAGTTTTTGATCTTAGCCACTCTGACTGATGTAAGGTGGAATTTCAGGGTCATTTGTATTTGTATTTCCCTGATGACTAAGAATGTTAAACACTTCTTTAAGTGCTTCTAGGCCATTCAAAATTCCTCTGCTGAGAATTCTCTGTTTAGCTCTGTGTCCTATTTTTTAATTGGGTTATTTAGTTTGTTGGAGCTTAACTTGAGTTCTGTATATATTTTGGATATTAGCCCTCTGTCAAATGTAGAGTTAGTATCTTGACTAATTTACTTTCCCCAATCTGTAGGTTGCTGTTTTATTCTGTTGACAGTGTCCTTTGCCTTATAGAAGCTTTTCAATTTCATGAGATCCCATTTATTAATTGTTGATCTTAGAGCCAGAGTCATTGGTGTTCTGTTCAGAAAATTGGCTCCCACACTAATGTGTTCGAGGCTGTTTCCCACTTTCTATTCTATTAGGTTTAGTGTATCTGGTTTTATGTTGAGGTCCTTGATCCACATAAAGTTGAGTTTTGTGCAGGGTAATAAATATAAATCAAATTGCATTCTTCTACATGTAGACATCAAATTAGACCAGCAACATTTGTTAATGATGCTTTCTTTTTTCCATTGTATGGTTTTGGTTTTGGCTAGAAGACCCAGCTATACCACTTGTGAGCACAGAACCTAAAGATGCTCCACCATTCTCCAAGGACATGTGCTCCAATACATTGATAGCAGCTTTATTTGTAATAACCAAAATTCAAAATAACCCAGATGTCCCTCAACTGATGAATGGATACAGAAAATGTGGTTCCTTTACACATGGAATATTATTCAGTTACTAAAATCAAGGACATCATGAATTTTGCAGACAAATGGATGAAACTAGAAAATATCATCCTAAGTGAGGAAACTCAGACTCAAAAGGACACACAGGCTATGTACTCATTTATAAGTGGATATTACCCATAAAGCACAGAATATCTATGAATACCCAACAGACCCAAAGAAGTTAAATAAGAATGAAGGCCCAACCAATGATGTTTGAATCACACTTATAAGGGGAAACAAAATAGTCATAGGAGGCAGAGGGAGAGAGAGAACAAGGGGGAAGGCAAGGGAGGGGGTAATGGAGAGGCAGGATCAAGTTGGGGAGAAATAGGAGAGGCCCAGTAGGCCAGGAGAATAAATGAAAATCTACAGCTGCCTTGGGTTGTGGGGAGGGGAGAATCTATAGGAAGTCCAGAAAACTGGGATAGGGGAGGCTCTCAGGAATCAATGCAGGTGAACTTAGCCCTTAGCCAAGATGATTAACAGTAGGGACATGGAACCTATAGAGGCCACCTCCTATAGCCATGAAGAACCCCCAGTGGAAGGATAGGCACACCAACATATACACTAAACTTTTGAACCAAAAGTTGTTTTGTCTAAAAGAAATGGAGGGATAGACCAGAGTCTGAAGGAATGGCCAACCAATATCAGGACCAACTAGAAACCCATCCCATGGGCAAGCACCAATTCCTGACATTATTAATGGTACTCTATTATGCTTGAAGACAGGAGCCTAGCATATCTGTCCTCTGAGTGTCTACGTGGCTATGCCCAGTAGCAGATAGAAACAGAAGCAGATACCCATAGCCAAACATTAGGCAGAGATCAAGGAAACCTTTAGAAGAGTTGGGGGAAGGATAAAAGGCCCAGAGGTAGATGGAAGCTCCACCAGAAGATCAACATAGTCAACAAACCTGGACCCCGAGGAGCTCACAGAACCTGAACTACCACCCGAAAGAACACACAGGGGCTGCAACAAGAACCCCTCCCCTCCCCCACCCTGGTACATATGTAGCAAACAGGCAGCTCAGACTTCCTGGCTGTCCTGTCTGGCCTCAATGGGAGAGGATGCACCTAATCTGGCAGAGACTTGATGTGCCTTGGGAAGATGGGACTCAGTGAGGGAGGAGCCAGAAGGGAGCAGCATTTGGGATGTAAACAAATAAGTAAGTAAATTGTAAAATAAAGTAAAATATCAAGTCAAATGAAAATAAATATTAGAATATCTTAAGCAATTCATTATCAATAATAAAACAGAGTGTTCCTGGAAAGAATAATGTCAGCTCAAGCCAATCACATTTGAGCCTAAGATGTATTATATAGCTTTGCCTGTGTACTGTTCAATAGGGGAAGGGAAATGGTGCACATCTTGTTCAATAATAGCTCTCTGTGTTGCAGATTAAGAAAGAGGTCAATTTTTCTCCACTTTTCCATGGGACTAAATATCAACAGACTGAAATCAAATATTATTTAACATTCAACACAATTGTTGAATTAGTGCAAAATCCCCAGAATACAAAGAAATTGTCATATCCTTATACAGAAAACAGGAAGATAGAACCATACATTGATACATACGTAAGAGATTTGGAAGAAAAATTACTTTCTCAAGCTGAGAATTAATAGTCATATATTCAAAGATTTTACCACTCATTCAATGCATTTGCTTCCAATGCTTGGAGATTATGGCAGAGAAAGGTTTATTATTAGTCTCTGAGTAATCAATCAATAGTATCTACTTGGATATAAAAAGTGTTTTATTACTTGTAATGAAATTACAAATGACTGTGTAACATAAGGACTACAGAGGAAGTTTGCGTATTTATTATGTGATTTTCTTATGCAGAACAATGACAAGTCTTCCTGTTCTAATATATTGCTAAAACTTCCCAAAAATATTTGCATATTTATAATTTGCTAGTTTAATAGTTAAATTTTAAATTATTTTAAAATTAATCTTTGAGAAAATTCTAACTTTATTTCATCATTTTACCTCAAAGCAACAATAACTTAAGTTCAATTAACCCCCAAGAAAATTTAATGGAAGAACTTAGGACTTAACTGTAAGAGAGGACTTGTATGAAAATGGAAAGAAACCTTCTAAGCCAACCATCAGCAAAATGCCACTGTGCACATAGGACATTCATTACACTTAACAGTTTCCAGCCTCTGGTTGATAAAAAATGCCTGATGAGTAATGGGTTTGTGTATGTGGCAGTGATAAAGATAGGTAGTTATCATGGTTTCCATGAAAAGAAAAGGAAACTGGTCATTCCTTCAATTTCCTCACTTGTCTCATATCAAGCAATTTATTGAATGCATTGAACTTACATTCAATAAAATGTACTTATTTTTTTTTTCCTGCAATTCAAAGACCTTTAAAAACAATGTCCACTAGGGCTGGTATCTTTGCTTTTTATTGCCGAGATAGATATTGTGTCAAAAGACAACTTGTTTATTTCATCTACCAACTTACATTAAGAGAAGCAGGAACTCAGGACAGGAATCTGGAAGCAGGAACTGAAGCAGAGACCCCAGAGGAAAATGGTTCACTGCTTGCTCTCCATGACTTGCTCAATCTGCTGTTTTATAAAACTCAGGACCACCTACCCAGGCATGGGCCAGTCCACTTCAGTTACTAATCAAGAAAATTTTCCAAAAACTTGCCTATAGGACAGTCAAGTATTTTCTTGGTTGAGGTTCTCTTCTTGCAGATGACCATATCCTGTGTTGATTTGGCAAAAACAAGCAAACATCCAGTGAGATAGGGCAATGGGTCAATCTTTTAAAAACAAGCCAGAATTCCTGATTCAAATCTGAGGACCCACATAGTAAAAGGAGAGAACCAAGTCACATAAGTTTACCTCAGTCATACACTTGAGCCTATACTACACTACACAGGTACATACATACATACATACATACATACATACATACATGCATATATACATATATACATACACACACACACTAAATACATGTAATAAAAACATTTTAATGTTTCTATCAATAAATTTACCAGTCTAAACAGGATGTACAATATCCCAATTCTTGAAAAATTTCTTAGGACCTGTTGCCTGTACAACTTGGAATACACCAAATACTGAATTGTTTTCAGTTACTGGGAATTGTGTTAGAATTTTAAATGTGAGTGAAAAATAGGTATGAATATAAAGAAATTTGTGAAGACTAATGGAAATCTATTACAACTAGGGAATTAAGTGTTCATTTCTGGATTGATTTTGTGTCTGTTACTCAGTATGCCAGACAACAAAGCATTTGTTAAGAGACACTCACATGATTTACAAGTAGGGTCTCAGAAAGTTTTCTACTGAATTTGGCACACCTCCAGAATCCAACCTCACAATTTGCTTCTCTTAGAAGATTAGTCTTGCCGGTCTCTCTGGGCTGGTGTCCTGAGCAGACCTTGGGCACAAGCTCTACAGCCAGTCCCACAATACCCAGAGGAAGCTGCTGCACTCCCAGGTGCTCTAACAAGCCCAGGGTCACAGGATCCCAAAATCACAGGGTCACAGAGACTGCCTGACTCTGAGGAGTTCTGATACAACCAGGATCACAGGAAGGACAGGCTCCAGTCAGAATTAGCAAGGGCAGGTAGCCCTAGAGTTAACTAGATGGCGGGGGGGGGGGGCAAGCATAAGAAAATAAACAACACAAACCAAGGTCACTTGGCATAATCAGAACCTAATTTCCCTACCATAGCAAGTCCTGGACACACAATCACACCGGAACCTTATCATGACGATGATACAGGACCTTAAGAAAGACATAAATAGCACCCTCAAAGAAATACAGGAGAACACAGGTAATCAGCTAGAAGCTCTTAGAAGAGGAAACACACAAATCCCTTAAAGAACTACAGGAAAACACAATCAAACAGGTGAAGGAAATGAGCAAAACCATCCAGGATCTAAAAATGGAAATAGAAACAATAAAGAAATCAGAAAGAGAGAAAACCCTGAAGATACAAAACCTAGGAAAGAAATCAGGAGTCATAGATGCAAGCATCACCAACAGAATACAAGAGATAGAAGAGAGAATCTCAGGGGCAGAAGACACCATAGAAAACATTGACACAACAGTCAAAGAAAATGCAAAAAGCAAAAAGCTCCTAGCCCAAAACGTCCAGGAAATCCAGGATGCAATGAGAAGACCAAACCTAAGGATAATAGGTATAGAAGAAAGTGAAGACTCCTAATGTAATGGGCCAGTAAATATCTTTAACAAAATTGTAGAAGAAAACTTCCCTAACCTAAAGAAAGAGATGCCCATGAACATACAAGAAGCCTACAGAACTCCAAATAGACTAGACCAGAAAAGAAATTCCTCCCGTCACATAATAATAAAAACATCAAATGCACTAAACAAAGAAAGATTTTTAAAAGCAGTAAGGGAAAAAAGGCAAGTAACATATAAAGGCAGGCCTATCAGAATTACACCAGACTTCTCACCAGAGACTATGAAAGCTAGAAGATCCTGGGCAGATGTCAGACAGACCCTACAAGAACACAAATGCCAGCCCAGGCTACTATACCCAGCAAAACTCTCAATTACCATAGATGGAGAAAACAAGATACTCTATGACAAAACAAAGTTTACACAATATCTTTCCACAAATCCAGCCCTACAAAGGATAATAGATGGAAAACATCAACATAAGGAGCAAAATTACACCCAAGAAGAAGCAAGAAAGTAATCTTTCAACAAATCCACACAAATCTAATTCCACCTCATACAACAAAAACAACAGGAAGTGACAATTACCTTTTCTTAATATCTTAATATGAAAATTAATATTATCAACATATCCTAAGCAACTGAAATCCAAAAATATGAGGAATTAGAAATTTGTTAATTGTCATCCAATGGTCTCTCTAATTTGGTAATTGGAGAAATAGATCCAATATTGTACAATCTATATATACTTTCAGCTTGTTTGTGACAGTGTTTTGCTGTGTACAACGTAAGGGTCTTGAAATCTTGCTTCTCCTATCTCAGCCTCTCTATTAGTATTGTTTATTTCATGTTTTTACACTATACTATGGTTTTCAAAACAGCTTATACATTTCAAAAGTATTTATATACCCAAGGGAGACATAGACAATTAACTTGGGAGGTGGCTTGTACGAAAGAGAACAACAAAGAGTGAGACTGAATGCTTTGCTTGACATTTCTAGCTCTTGTATCAAGTTTGAAGAAGAGGACTTTATAAGTTACTCTTTCTCTGAGATGAATGCTTTTCAAAATCATCACAGCCAATGAATCAGATTCTTATCCTCACCTAATGTCTGTACCACCTTCCATGTAGAACCATTGTTCACTGAAACAGTTGGTGAATGACTTTATGGATAGACCATCTTAATA
>JADRCD010096913.1:0-11446 GCA_019843815.1 Montemys delectorum | reverse complement strand
CCCCCCCCCCCCCCCCCCCGAAACGTAGACTGGAGTGGTGGCTCAGCAACTGAGCAAAACCTTTCGTTCAAATTTTACCTTTTCAGCTCTAAGGCATCTCCAGCTTGATGCGGAGCCCAGCATTCCAGCAAGGAATAGCCTGTCACAGTTAGAATCATCTCAGGCCACACAGAAGTTTGACACATGGATCAAGGAAGTGACAAAATATGGCCTTTGCTTATTAAAGTATAAGCTTTACATATGAGTTCATTTTTATTTCCTGTGTACGAATGTTTCCCCAAATGTATCCATGTGCACTGCATGTATGTGATATGCCCACAGAAGCCAGAAGAGGAATCGGAGTTACAGACAGTTGTGAGCTACAGTGTGTGAGTTGGGAACAAAGCCCAGGTCCTCTGCAAGAGCAGCCAGTCCCCTTAACCTCTCCTGGCAGTTAGCCAGGAGAAGGCATGGAAACACTGGTACTCCTCTTGCCCTGCTTGTGGGAGGCCCCATCATCAGCTTCTTCACTCTGCCCAGAATCCTCTAGGGCTGGAATAAGGTCTGCCAATGGTGCTCTTCAGTCTGACCCTATTGGGAGATGACAGAGCCACACTCTAGGAAGCAGAGCCTAGGAGGAGGAGCTCACACCAGCTAAGAGGCTGCCTCTTCATGGCTTCTTCCCTCAGCTCTGATAAAGTAATTTGCTACTCTGCCATTTGTTCTTACCTTATTGTTCTGTTTTGCCACAGGCCCCCAAACACAGTCCAGAGGAGATTTTGGATCAGAAATCACTGAGATAGTGAGTCAAAATACAACTTAATTTTTACTTTTATATATGGAGATTATAATATCATCCCCCCTCTTACCTCACTCTAAACCCTCCCACAGATCTCTCCGTGTTCTCTCTCAAGTTCCTGGTCTCTTTTTTCCACTGATTGTTCTTAAATGCATATGTGAATATACATATATTTTCTTAACTTCAAGTTTTAAAGTTGATTTTTCTCAGCATGTGTTAAGTCAGCATAAAGCTAACACAGGAGTGGGAGGGATAATGCAATCCCACTGTACCTGTGATTTTTATATATCAGGGTGTTTAGATCACCACTAGGACAAAATAACTGAGATAACTAACTTAAGAGTTATTCGTTTGGTTGCTCCATTGTTTCAGACCAGCCAATGCAGATGTGCAAAGACACCACACCAGGAGGGCATGGTACAGAGAGCTGCTCATCTCATGGTAAACAAAAAGCAGAAAGGAAAAGAGGGAACACAAAATAGAAGGTCCTGGAGACAAGTTACACCATCCAGAGGTGACCCCGTGACCTACTTTCTGCCACTAGACCCTACTTAACAATGATCCCATTCAAAGCAGGGTGAGGAGCCTCGTGGTCCAGCTCCAGACCACACTTTCCACATGCAAACCTATAGGGAAGGTTGATATGTGAAATTTGACTGTTGCCATAGCTACAAAGAGCCTACTATGGGAAAGATTACAGCCACCACATAGGTGTCACACTTGTGACAGAGTCTCAGGCATCAAGGGAATGAGTAGCTCTGAAGTGAGAGCTGACAGCCCACAGTACTGAGGATCTGTGCAGGGATGGCTACAGAGAGAATAGCCCTGTCTCACTAAAGGCCCATTCTTTTATCCTTGCAGACAGGAAGAAGAGGGTGCACACAGATAAACTTAGATTCCTCTGAGAACACTCATCACACATAGCTTGCAGTTTTCTGAAATTTTTGTAATCTCTTTCTATAACTTTTGAACCGCTGCATGATTTCTTTCATGCAGAATCCCTAAAGTCTGGATCCTAACTCTGTGGTATCGCTACCTGTTAGCCTGGGACTTGGTCCGCCAGGCTAAGGAGAAAACTCTACCCTGCTTCTTTTGTAGAATTTAAATATTTTCAATTTAAACATTCTTTGGTTGTCTCATCTTAAGGTTAAAAAAAAAAATTTGGTTCCCCAGCTGCTACGAGATGAAGTGGAACATCTTCAGCGTGACACACAGGACCCTTCAGACTGGGCTCAGCCTGTGTATAAAATGTGACCATCTGTAGCCTGCTCACTTGGGCACTCTTTCCCATTCTCCCCAGATACAGGCATTCCAATAATTCCCCACTATAGACTCTGCAAATCTCCAGGCCCACTGGAAATGGATCCCGACAGCAACAGCAAGGCATGCGTGCCAGGCAGAGTGGTCCTGTCTGAGAGTTATCTAGAAGAAGTCAGATCTTTTAAAGCTGTGCATTTGTCTCTGCATGACCACAGCACACAGATGCTATCCCATGCAATCTGGACAGGCGTCGATGGCCTAAAGGACCACCATGTCATTCAAAGGAGGCATGTTGATAACCTGACAACGGGCAAGAGGCCTGGGGCACCATTCAAAGAATGCTTTAATTTCCTCTTCTGGAATCACTATTGTGATCATGCTGCCTTCCTTTGAGTATGTATGTATAAAGTGTGAGTAGCCTGCTTACAGATCCTTCATAAGTCAGGTCGATTTTGCCTTTTGTGGATGACACGGTAGTAAGTAAGCGCGGATAAGAACAGAGCACACTCTGGAAAATGTTTCTACTTTTGTAGAAAGTAGATTAAAAATTTATAATACAGAATCAGTAACCTGAGTAAGTACCTATCAGCTATGGCCCTGTTCTAAAGGGGACGAAGCAAGGAAGCTAGCCTCACATCTAATTCAATGCCCTCCATCCTGAGTCATTTAATAACTCCTCCAAGCCAACAAGTGTTCATACTCATTTTGCAAAAGCTGAGATGGAGTCATTCAGTACTGGCCACCACAGCCATGGAGTACACAAATCCAAGCATCTCTGACTTTCTGTGTTGGCTGTTATGGTCTCACTCAGAGAGGGATGATACATCTAGCCACATCCCTGTTACCACTGGCATTTAAACTACACTATTGATTCTTTCTACTCATATTTGCACAGAGGAAGTGGTGCCCTCTCTGACTGACAGTTAAATTTTTTCCATACTGCAAACTAGTAAACTGGATTTAAACCTTTCCACAAGTCTTTCAGGCGCTTAATGACTGTACTGGCTGGTTTTGTGTGTCAACTTACACAGGGTGGAGTTATCACAGAGAAGGGAGTTTCAGTTGGGGAAATGCCTCCATGAGACCCAGCTGTGGGGCATTTTCTCAATTAGTGATCAAGGGGGTAGGCCCCTTGTGGGTGGTGCTATCTTTGGGCTGGAAGTCTTGAGTTCTATAAGAGAGCAGGCTGAGCAAGCCAAGGGAAGCAAGCCAGTAAGGAACATCCCTCCATGGCCCTCTGCATCAGCTCCTGCTTCCTGACCTGCTTGAGTTCCAGTCCTGACTTCCTCTGGTGATCAACAGCAATGTGGAAGTAAGCTGAATAAACCCTTTCCTCCCCAACTTGCTTCATGGTCATGATGTTTGTGCAGGAATAGAAACCCTGACTAAGACAATGACCAAGGAGCTGCTCCATCTCCTTATACTGACAAATAGTTCATTTAGATCTTAAATAGGCTGCCAAGCCACTTTTGTGAGATTATCTCGATTTACAGGATGAAGACTCAGACGATGAAACTCAGATGCCGACTGCCCAGGTATCGTTTAACACAGCAGAGGATGCAAGTAGGATCCACAGGCAGAGCTGGTCCTATGCCTTTAGTACTAGAGGTTTCTAAAGCCTTTGTCCATGCTGCATGGGTGCTACTCCCTTGCACTGAGGCACATAAGAACAAGAGCCTGAGGGAGCTTCAGGAAAGAGATTGTCCCTATGACAGAGAAGCGTTATGTCGACATATGACCAAGCCACAAGATCATCTGAGCCACAAAGCCTGAAGGTGTCCTCCCATGAGGCCATGCTCCATAAAGCACTGGATGACAGATATGCCACATAATGTTGGGGGCACTGCTCAGTCACAGCTCACAGTTTCGTATGCTTGTTTACTCATTTAGTTTTGCAGTTCTGGGGTTCAAAACTCAAGGCCTTCTGCATGTGAGACAGCACTCTCTCTGCCTCGTAGCCCTGCCCCTATTATGAACTTTAAGGGAAGAACACAGCAAGCCAACAATGGACAAAGGCACACTCAGAGGGCAGGGAAGCAGCCGTTCTCTGTGGTGAGAGGACGGGTCTCAGATTGGGGTCTCCATGTCTGTGAGTTCTACGGCAGAAGGGTTCATTGGCCAGAGATCAAAATTACTCAGAAAAAGAAATGTATCTGTCTTAAACATGTCAGACTTTTAAAAACCATTCTTCTCTGGAAAACATGGCCTCATAACTATTTCTATAGTACTTATATTGCCTTATGTATTTATTAAATAATCTAGGGGTTATTTAAATAGACAGAGGGTTGAGCGGTAGAAATACAGATGCATCTTTTGATATAAGCAGCAACCTACAGATTTGACTCTTGAGGGACAGGAGTCAAAAAAAAACCAGCAATAATGAGGACTCTGTCGACTTTCAATTTCATGCCTCACAGATGACCAACTGCTAACAACCCGGTGTGTGCAGTTCTAGATATTAGATCCATCCTTAAGTAGTATCTTAAGGTTGGGGAGTCAGTCAAAGAATATTTTGGTTCTGGTACCTGCATTTTGAAGCAGTGCCAGGATCTTAAACTACAAGCTTCTGTTTCCTAATGGAGTTTCCAGCAAAATGAGATTAGGCTCTGTGTAGGAGATATATATGCATATATATATATATATATATATATATATATATATATATATATGTATATATAGTGTATATGTATATATATAAAATTTTCTCCTACTTTTATTTTTTTTACAAAGTCTTTCAGGATTTTCAATGGAGAATTCAATTAATTCTTATAAAAGGTAAGAACTCTTGCAGAAATGTAAAGAAGGAGAACAGCAGACTGTCATTGTTTCTGACCCACGCAGAAGAGGCAGGGGGAGGAGGGAAGGCAGACCTGGAATTGCAGGCAGCTCTTCCCCTCCTGTGCTCCTATGTCCCCAGCATCTCTGTGACTGAATCCAGGACTCACCCAGCAAAGGAGGAAAGTGAGTTCCTAGAAAACAGCACACAGCCGCTCATTTGGAAGTGCCTCGAGCCACCACAACCTTTACCTTAGGGAATGGCTTCCTTTCATCATCTGTGGTACATAAAAACTAATATTGTTGCTTAAATTTTGTGATTTGTGAAGGATGGGGGTAGAATTCCTGAAGTACATGCTAACAAATGGCCAATTCAGCGACTCTCAGTTCTGTAGTCTAGGTTCAACAGATATATAGAGAGAGCATTCTATGGCTCATTTTCTCTCCAACACCTGCTCTCATTAGCTGGGCTTCTTTGGCTGAAAAGACAAGCAGAGTGAGAACAAGGTTCTACTGAGGAACAATTACAAAATCAGTTTTCATTGAAGTTCAAAGCAACAACCCTGATTAGAAAAAAAAAAAAACCCTACTCTCAATTGAAGCTTTCTCTTGCTTGGTAGACAACAGCAGTTTCAAAGAGAGCAAGTGTGCAGTATAATATTCTTCTGAGCTCTTTTAAATTTTGTCCCCTATCCCCTCAAGCCCTGTTATCGATTTCAGAAGCTCTTGGCTCCCCCATCACTTCTAATCAATAAAGATGCTCTTATTGGTCACTGAGTGACTCATATTCACAAAACAAAATGAATATTGAGAAGCCAAGTTCAACTGTCCTGTTGCTCAGTATATTGTCCACCAACAATTATCTAGCTCTCTCCCACTCCCAATGAGACTTATCAATCCATTTTCCTTCCAACTTGAGGCCCTTGTTTTCTGTTGTTATGATTATTAACAGCCACTTGGATCTCATTCCTGCTGATCATGGCTGTGTGGACCTCCAACCATCCACTGGTTTCGGGCACTGGAAATCAAAGCCAAGGCTTCCTTCCCGCATGCCAGGAAGGAGTTCTGCTGAGGAGCTACGCGCCAGCCAATGCATACATTTCTGATGAGCTGTGTGAAACACCAAAACATGAAGGAAAGTAGAATCGTCATTCTCTTTTGCATATGTTTCCTTTTCCAGGCTACTCCTGAAGCCAAGGAGCTGTCACAAGGTTTGCATGCTGGCAGAAAAACAAAGTGCCTCACCAGCAAATCACATTACCACAGGGGCTGCCCCATGTCAACTTTTTCTTATAGATCCACTTGCTCGACTGTACCATTACACAGCAGAAAGACACCAGTCTTCTTTGAAAGGACTTGCCATGGGAGGAGAATGGCAGGGTGTGTATTTGTGAGCTGCACAAAGAAGGACTGTGTCAATACTTTGCCAATATTCTCAGCCTATTCCCCCTTTGGCAAACTTTGCCATCCAATAGTTAGAAACTTAGGCAATATTTTGTCTTTTACACATTTTTGAAATCATGCTACTATATAGTGGGGGAGTTAATGGTCATTGTCAACTTGACTGGATTTGGGGCCATCTAGGAATCACACCCCTGGGAGGGACTTTCAGTGGGACTTCAGGGAAGTTTAACAGGGAAGGGAAAGCCCACCTTGAAGGTGGGTGGTACCACCCCTTGGGCTGGAATCCCAGGCTTGGATTAAAAGAGGAAAGAAACAAGCATGCTGACCACCAGCAGCCATGTCTACCTCCTGACTAAACACACAATGTGACCAGCAAACCTATCCCCACTTCCCCATGCCTCCACAGACATGATGGACTGTGTCCCTGTAAACTGTGAGCCCCAGATAAATCCTTCCTCCCTTAAGTGGTTAGGTCTTAGCAACAACAACAACAAAAAATAACTAACAAAGGTGGCCGAACCTGTACATGTTCTGCTGTCCTATGATGCTCAACTGTTTACTGTTCTAGCTGATGATGAGGGAGACCTAGGCGAACGGAACTGATTAATGAGATGGACTAAAGTCTCACGCGATAGGCAGCTTTATTCAGAGCGTCAGACTTTTTCTACTCTGAGGGTTAAGCAGAGTCACATGAGTAAAGTGTATAATCACAAGGATAAACCACAGGTAACAAAAACCTGTTTTTACCTGGAGGCATAGAAACACATAGCAAGAGGCAATTGTAATGACTAATCTGAAGTAAACTCACTCCTATCTGCTACACCTGGGAGGGGCGCCAAAGCACATTCCAAGAACAGTTCCATGGTTTTTGCTTGTTTGTCTGTTTTGTTTTGTTTTGATTTTTTAAGAAACCGAGGCCACAAGATGCTTGTCTTGGTTTCCTGAGGTTTCTTACAAGCGGTCAAAAATCTCCTCACTTGACTCTATTCTTGGATCATGTTCTGGCATTAAACCTGTTCAGTGACTGTAGACTCCCTGACTTGCACGCTTCCTCAGCTGTGCAGAGGGGCTGCTGGAGGCCTGGGTACTGTTCCTGTAAGAGGACACATAGGGCAGCCTCTTGGCGGCACTCAGTCTGCAGGAGACATGTCTCTCTTGGGTTGGCTGTGTTTCCTGTTTCTCATGCTTTTTGCTTCTAGCAGTTAAATGTTATACCTAGACTTTCTTTGCACGGACATATTTGCATTTACAGCTTTTCTTTACATTACTAGCTTAATGATCTTTATTTGTTTGGGGAAAGCAATCAGTATGGGATCTGGAAATGGCTCAGCTGCTAAGCACAATGACCAGGGTTCAGACCTTGGGGCTGATAGGGTAGAAGAAGAGAACCAGTCTCTGATAGCTGCCCTCTGATCACTTCATATTGCTACAGTGCATGCACACACAGTGCATAAATGGTTAAGTAAACAAGCAAGTATTTTTAGAATATCAGTATTATATCACATCCTGCTTTTGTCTGTTTCTTTGTCCTTCTTCTCCCTCCAGGGGCTCCAGTGGCAGGTGCAACTTCCAGCTATTCAGTTGCATCTCTGCTTTGCTGTCCTTTCTGTATCACAGGCCAAATTTATTTTCTGACTAAATTATGGTTTACCAGTTGTCCCTCAGCATGTAAAATATCACATGAAAACAAGTCATTGAGCTTTTAATTTATAACCTGTTTACATTCTCAGATAGCTTATTGATCATTCATTTGCAAACTGAGTTCTCTGTGATATTTTAAGTATTGTTATACTTCAATTGCTTGACTAGTCTTATTTAGAGCTAAATCATTCCAACAGGTGGATCAGCTCAGCATTTCTGTTTTCATGCCTTAACCTCTACTGATTTTTTAGTTATAGATCACATTGGGGATAGTTGGCTATTTTTAAGTTAGCCACACTGTTAAAAAAAAAAAAAAAGTTACAGAAAAACTTGCTACCCACACTGATCCTGTCTTCTGTAGAGAGGACCCACTTGCTCTGGTGTAGGACTGGGTTAGGAGTGGGCTGCTCTGTCCTACAGCTTGAGAGGGTAGAAGCTGGTGTCAGCCACTCAGTAACCCAGGCATCCAATGTCCTTTCCTCATTCTTTGTCTTATGCAGTCCTAGTGAGAGCAGTGAAAGTCCAGAGTTAGATCTCGGGCTCCCCAGGTGCCCAGAATGTAAATTTCAAAGCTCTTTGAATCCCCTAGAGCTCCCTGCAGCTCTGCTGCCTCTCAGATGACTTTAGCAAATGCCTGAACTGGAACTTTGAGGGTGGTCTATGGTGCTGGCTGTTTGCCCAGGCAGCATCTCAGAAATGGCTCTCTCTGTGGTCAGTCTCACAGCCTCACCCTTCTAGATCTTCTATTTCTTCTAAATCAAGATGGGTCCAAAGCATTCTAGTGGGGCCTGCCTAGAAGTGAAATTTTTAATGCTGTCATTGAAGAACTCAGACTGGGCCAGCCAGATGACTCAGCAGGTAAAGGTAACTCCCGTCAAGCTGAGGGATCGAGTTTCAGGCCTGACACACATGGCAGAAGGAGAGAACCAGCTGTCTTGCAGGGTGTCTTCTGATGTCCATACAAGTGCTGCAGGTCATATATAAACAAATTTGCTGAAATAGTTAAAACAAAAACTCAGCACAAAGGTTCCTGTGGTGGTTCATCCACTCACAGCGGCAGCACTCGGAAGGTAAGACAGGAAGGTTATGGGCATAAGACCAAGCTGGGCTACAGAGTGAAGATCCCTAAAGAGAAACCAAAAGAATGAATGAAAGTACTCAAGAACGAAGCCTAGAATTTTATGGTCACCTTCATTTTTCCTCCAAGTCCATGTTCCTATTCAAAACAGACACATGGAACTTCCCATAAGCAATGAACATTTGGGCTGTCCCATAGTTGCTTCACCTGTGCAAGTGTTTCTCTTTTGCATAGACCAAAAGGAAAAAAAAAAAAGGAAAGGAAAGAAAGAAAGCAAAAGGGACAACTTAGTTGCCTATACTACAGGATCCTGGGAAAATGGCAACAAATGAAACAAATACAAGACTGTGTTTCTGTGTTTAGGGAAACACTCAGCGTGTAGCTCATAAAAAGACAATACATCTTAGCAAGATGAAGGCAGCCCTGTGGTCTACAGTACAGAGCTTGCTGAGCTCAGTGAGTCAGTCCCTTGCCTCTGCACTTCACACTTTGTAAAGACATCTTGTAACCAGTTTCTGTCACATACTCAGAATGTTCTTTGAGGATGCTTTTCTGCAAATCTTGCCAGCACTCATGGTGACAGACATACAGCTACAAAGTCAGACATGCCAAGTCCATTCATGATTTGAGCCAAAAGTCGTGGGCTCAAAGCTGCACAAATGCCTTTTATTTAAGATCACATGACCAGAACAATGCATTAGCAACTGTGCAGCAGCACCTCTGCATTGGCACCTGTGCATCAACTCCTGTGCACCAGCACTTCTGCATTGATACCTTTGCATCAGCACCTCTGCATCAGCACCTGTGCATCGGCACCTCTGCATTGGCACCTCTGCATCAGCACCTCTGCATCAGGACCTCTGCATCAGGACCTCTACATCAGCACGTCTGCACCAGCTCCTGTGCACCAGCACTGCTGCACCATCTCCTGTGCACCAGCACCTCTGCATCAGCACCTCTGCATCAGCACTTCTGTATCATCTCCTGTGCACCAGTACCTCTGCATCAACACCTGTGCACCAGCACTTCTGCATTGGCACCTCTGCATCAGCACCTCTGCATCAGCTCCTGTGCACCAGCACCTCTGCATCAGCACCTCTGCATCAGCACCTCTGCATCAGCTTCTGTGCACCAGCACCTCTGCATCAGCACCTGTGCACCTGCACTTCTGTATTGGCACCTCTGCATCAGCACCTGTGCATCAAGGCCTCTGCATCAACACCTGTACACTGGCACCTCTTCATCCTGCTGAATCTAAGCATGTAATTATACACCTCCACATTTAAAAGTCTATGCAACTAGGTGCTGTAGATCATAGAAAGAGTATATACTAAGCATTGGATCAAATCCTGGGTTCAAACTCTAGCATGGTGCACACACACACACACACACACACACACACTCACCCATCCATGCTCGCTTGTACACACACACATACATGTACTCACACACCAACCTACCACACACAGTGCTTTCGGGACTGGAGAGACAACTCAATCAGTAAACTGCTTGCTGTGAATATAAAGCCCTGAGGCTAAGTGTGGAGGTGCGCACTTGTCACAAATCAGCACCATAGAAGCACAGACAGGTGGATCCCCAGGGTTCACTGGCCAGCCTTCCAAGTCTACTAAGTAAGTTCCAGGCCAAAGTGAGACATTATCCTATAAAACATGGATCCTGAGGATGACACTCAAGGTTGACCTCTGACCTGCAATGCATGTATACACATATATACCTGAACACACACATGCATGCATGCACATATACAGACAGACAGACACAATTAAAAAGAAAGAAAGAAAATGATGTGTGATTAATCTGAGCTCATTGCCTCTGGTGCTGGAGCAGGAATAAGCCTGTGTTGTGGAAAGGAAGCCAAGAAAGAATGTCATTGAAGAACACAGGAGAAGGCCCTCCACTACCTGACACGTCCTGAGTCCCCAATGGAATCCTGAGCTCATTTCCCTGAAGTCATTGGCAGAGGTTAATCTGAAGCAGAATGAACAAAATCTTACAGCCAGCCACTGGAGGAAAATCTGTTTCACAGTCAAGAGAAAAAGTCAGATGGACCCAGGCACAATGTATTCCACCAAAAAAAGAATTTTTTTTAATGAGTTAGTGCCATCTCGTACCAAAAAAAGAATTTTTTTTAATGAGTTAGTGCCATCTCGTATCAATCTGATTCAGCCATGAGCTTCCCTGTGGCAGGAGAGACAGACCCACCTGGAAACAATAAGACCCCTGAACTGAAATCAAGCCTGAGACATTCCTGAGCTCTAGGAGCATCCAGGATGTGCAAATCAAGAATGAAAAGCATATACCCATGGAAGGACTTGCAGAGCCTAACTATGAAGCAGAGACTGAAGGAAGGACAAGCCAGCCTAAAAAAATAAAAGAAAATTCCAGGTCTTCAGAGGTATGATCTAGTACTTTCCCAAGACTTAAACATAACATTCAGCTCTAAATACATTTCCTTTTGAACATCAAAAAAAAAAAAAAAAAAAAAAAAA
>JADRCD010096910.1:0-11609 GCA_019843815.1 Montemys delectorum | reverse complement strand
TGGGAAATGGATGGATCTGGAGAGTATCATCCTGAGTGAGGTAACCCAATCACAAAAGATCACACATGCTATGCATTCTCTAATAAGTGGTTATTAGCCCAGAAGTTTGGAATATAGCAAGAATGACCCACAAACCACAAGAAACTTAAGAAGAAGGAAGACCAAAAGGTGGACATTTCATTCCTTCTTAAAAAGGGGAATCAAATACCCACAGAAGGAGTGGCAGAGATTAACTATGGAGCAGAGACTGAAGGAAGGACAAACATATAGCTATCTCCTGAGAGGCTCTGACAATACCTGACTAATACAGATGTAGAGGCTCACAGCCATTCATTGAACTGAGTACACTGTCCCCTATGAAGGAGTTAGAGAAAGGTTCTATGGAGCTGAAGGGTTTGCAGCCCCTTAGGACGAACAACAATTACTAACTAGTACCCTCAGAGCTCCCAGGGACCCAACCACCAATCAAGGACTATACAGGGTGGGACTGAATGTTCTGGCAGCATGTGTATAGTAGAGGATTGCAAATTCGATCATCAATAGGAGTAAAGGATCTCGGCCTTGTGAAGGTTCTGTGCCCCAGTGTAGGGGAATGCCAGGGCCAATAAGTGGG
Organism: Montemys delectorum; assembly: GCA_019843815.1. Taxonomy (NCBI): domain Eukaryota; kingdom Metazoa; phylum Chordata; class Mammalia; order Rodentia; family Muridae; genus Montemys; species Montemys delectorum. The sequence goes on along the minus strand of JADRCD010096910.1, from coordinate 10,996 downwards.
AGAGGGTGTGGTGGCAGGCATGGGAAGAGGGAAGGCAAAAGGAGTTTGTTCTTGTTGTTTTTGTTTGTTTGTTTGTTTGTTTTTTGGAGGGGAACCTGGGAAAGTGAAAATTTACATGTAAATAAAGAAAATATCTAAAAAAAAAAAAACAAAAAAACTCAGGTAAGGGCTGGAGAGATGGCTCAGTGGTTAAGAACATTGACTGCTTTTCTGAAGGTCCTGAGTTCAAATCCCAGCAACCACATGGTGGTTCACAACCATCCATAATGAGATCTGATGCCCTCTTCTGTAGTGTCTGAAGACAACTACTGTGTATTCACATATAATAAGTTAAAAAATTTAAAAACAAACAAACAAAAAAACAAAAAACAAAAACTCAGGTAACAGAAGATGCTGGCAAGGATGTGGAGAAAGATGAACACTCCTCCATTGTTGGTGGAATTGCAAGCTGGTACAAGCACTCTGGAAATCAGTCTGTTGGTTCCTCAGAAAACTGGACATAGTACTACCTGAGGACCCAACTATATCACTCGTGGGCATATCCCCAGAAGATGCTCCAACATGTAAGAAGGGACACATGCTCCACTATGTTCATAGCAGCCATATTTATAGTAGCCAGAAGCTGGAAACAACCCAGATGTCCCTCAACAGAGGAATGGATACAGAAAATGTGGTACATTTACACAATGTACCTGGAATGGAATACTACTCAGCTATTAAAAACAATGACGTCATAAAATTCACAGGTAAATGGATGGAATTAGAAAATATCATCCTGAGTGAGGTAATTCACTCACAAAAGAACACACACTATGTGAACTCACTGATAAGTGGATATTAGCCCAAAAGTTTGGAATAGCCAAGATTCAATTCACAGACCATATGAAACCCAAGAAGAAGGAAGACCTTCTGAAGTGTGGATGCGTCAGTGTTTCTTAGAAGGGGGAACAAAATACTCCCAAGAGGAAATATGGAGACAAAGTGTGGATCAGAGACTGAAGCAAAGGTCGTCTAGAGAATGCCCCATCTGGGGAACCATCCCCATATAGTCACCAAACCAGGAAGTGCTTGCTGACGGGAGCTTGATATAGCTGTCCACTGGGAGGCTCTGCCAGAGCAGATGCTCCCAGGCAACCATTGGACTGAGTGAAGGGTCCCTGATGGAGGATTTGTAGAAGGAACTGAAGAAGCTGAGGGGATTTGCAGCCCCATGGGAGTGAGAAACGTATCAACCAGCCAGAGGCCCCGGAGCTCCTGGAGACTGGACCATCAACCAAAGAGTACACATAGCACTGGCTGTGTATGTGGCAAAGGATGGCCTTGTTGGACATCAGTGGGAGGAGAGGCCGTTGGGCCTGAGGGGTTCCATTCCCCATGGTAGGGGAATGCCAGAGTGGAAAGATGGGAGTGAGTGGGTGGGTGGAGGACCACCCTCAGAGGCATGGGGAGGAGGGATAGGGTAGGGGTTTCTGAAGGGGAGACCTGGAAAATGGAAAACATTTTAAATATAAATTTTTAAAAATCCAATAAAAAAGTTTTAAAAACAAAGCAAAACAAAACAAAAAAAAACCACTTAGATAACATTTTTCATGGTTTTACTTCATTTAAAATGAAATGATTACTCATGGATAGTATTTTTATAATCATAACAATAATTGAAATTTTTATTTCTAGTAATTATTATCTCAAAAAACTTCAAAATTTAGCTTTAAAATTATACCTATATTTGCCTTTTTAAAAAATTAGCATCAAAATTAATCAAATTTTAAAATTGATTCTCTCGTTTTTCAAATAGTTATCAACTAAGGCAGAAGACATAACTTCATCATTCCAACTATTAAATTTACAGCAGTATATACACAAAATGAACTGATAGGAAATAGCCAGAAAAATATCAGAAATAAACATCAGAATAAGAGAGCAGCAATTGCTCAACATTTCCATGTCCATGACTAGACTAAGGACTTTATATTTTATTCAGCTGTCATAACAACTGAAACGAGTTAGCAACTATTATTCCACTAATAACATAAGCCCAGAGTATTCTTGTTACTTGCAGCCTGTTAAACACTGTCCTCCTTTGCTTTCTGTGGCTGAGATACGTACCATGACCAAAAGCATCTTGAAGAGGAAAGGGTTGATTCCAAGCAACTTGTTTACCAGGTCTACTCCTATCAATCACTGAAAGAAGTCAGAGCAGGAACTCAAGCAGGAATAGAGGTTCCAAGAGGGATCATGGAGGGGAACTGTTTACTGACTTGCTTTTCATGGCTTGCCCAGTTTGATTTATAATACAGTCCAGGGATGTTCAGGGATACCATGAGCCATGTGGGCTGGACCTTCTTGGATCAATCATTAATCAAGAATATGCTCTGCAGACAGCAGCATTGGCCAGTCTGATGCAAGACATTTTTCACATGCTGTTCTCTCTTCTCAGGTGACTCTGGCATGTGTCATTAGAAGAAAAACTAACCAGCACAAATGCATATAAAGTAGTAAGTATGAAGTGCAACTTCAATAGTGGTTCTGGCCTTCTCTGCATATGGTAAAAACATAAGGAAAAGAAGAAATACAGGATAGTCCACAAAGCATAGATTCCAATACTTACACTCCTCTCCCTCAGCAAATGTTTAATGCTCACATTATTCTGTGGAGGGGCCCTGTGACTTTGGAGCTTCTAAACCCCTCAAGTCTTGTAAATTTCCTTATCTTCATGGGTTTTATGAAGGTTCTCTCCTGCTACCAGAAGAAAGCCTTCCATTAGAGGAGATAGCTATGCAGCCATATAATAATGTAACAGTATGACAGTAATTTTTATTCCAAAGTGCACTGCATCACTGTGCCATAGTAGTGTGGAGGAAGCAGGGATTGGAGCCTACCCATTCAGGGTATCCCAGCCAGAGATTTCGAAATGCACAAAACAGATATAATAACATGAAACAATGCATGAATAATTTGCAGATTAATTCATAAGATATACATAAAATTTTAGAGTGCAAATTAATAGTGGAATGGACTGATTTGAATGTCTCTAAAATCCCTACAGTAAAGTCAATGCTAAAAGTAGGAGGTAGAATCTTATTTGGATTAGATAAGGTCATTAGGGTAGAGTCTCAGGATGGTGTTAGTTTATTTGAAGAAAGAGACATCATGATCTTTTATTCTTTTACCCAACACTCAGGTAAAAACACAGTCAGAAGATGGTTACCTGCAAATCAAAAGGACAGAATGATAGGAAGAATCAGAAGATGCTATTATTTGGGACTTCAAAACCTAAAGAGTTGTGGGAGCAAATTCATGTTTAAGGCTGGTCTAAAGTAATATTTTATTACAGCCTGTAACTTTGTTTCTGCTGCAGTGATTGATTAAAAATTAAGCTGCTCACTAATACAGAAGTAGAGGCTCACAGTCATCCATTGGACTGAGTTCAGGGTCCCCAATGAAGGAGCTAGAGAAAGGACTCAAGGAGCTGAAGGGTTTGCAGCTCCTTAGGATGAACAACAATATGAACTAACTAGTACCCTCAGAGCTCCCAGGGACTAAAACTCCAACCAAGAGTGCACATGGTGGGGACTCATGGCTCCAGCAGCATGTGTATAGCAGAAGACGGCCAAGTCGGTCATCAATGAGAGGAGAGGCCCTTGGCCCTGTGAAGGTTCTATGCCCCAGTGTAGGGTAATGCCAGGGCCAATATGCAGGATGGTGAGCAGGGGGAGGGGGAGGAAACAGGGGATTGATTTAGTTTTTGTTTCTTTTCTTTTCTTTTTTTCTTTTCTTCTTTTTCTGGAGTGGAACCTGGGAAAGGAGATATTGTAAACAAAGAAAACATCTAATGAAATATTTTAATGGAGAAAAAAATTAAACTGCTCATGATTGTGGGGAAGTTAAGGCAAAGTAAAGATAAAAGAAAGGATAAATGCAGGGATCCCTACTTGCTACTTATGTGTAGTGAAGTTACTTTCTTCTTATTCACCTAATTAAAGACCTGTCCAGGAAGTGATGGTGCTCACACTCAGGATGAGGACTATCACCTCATTTCCCAATCAAGATAATCCACCACAGAGATACCTACAGGTCACCCTAATTTACATGATTCCTCATTAAGACTCTCTTCCCAGGTCATTTTATCTGGTGTCAAGTGGACAATTAAAGCATCCCAGTACAAGCCTGCAAAGAGCAACACCAAAACTTTTTGAAGAATTCTGATAATAGTCACAATTTTAATTGTTTTATATACCGTGGACCTAAGATTCTACCAACTCTTCTAATCTCGATCAGAATACAGTAGGATAGGCTCTATTTTAATCTCATTTAGAAAAGAAGATACCAAGATGATAACAAGTTGCAACACTGTCTCAATATCAAACAATTAGCAGCCTCTGGAGTTACATTTGTATGCAGGCTTTTTGGGTACAAATCTTTGAAGCAATATTGTATCATCAGTCACCTTGCATCTGCAGAAACATTTTTTTCCTGATAAATTTCATTCACAACCCTTCCTATTTTTTTTTTTTTTTTTTTTTTTTTTTTTAGCTTACTCTCTCCTTGATGGCTTGGTTATAGCTATCTCTTTGAAATGGAGAAATACAGCCAGAAGGGCTGCAAGCGAAAAACACAATCTTCTTCCACTTGCTTTATTTGTAAATGTACAAATGTATATTTATTACACAGGCTCTGTGGATCACTACAATAATAAACTAAAAAGAGCAAGCATCCGCATTGAAAGATACAAGGGGATCCACATGCAGATTGAAGATCACCTTTGCTGGCACAGGCAGCATAATAGGCAGGTGCAGCTGGGAGACCAGGTATGGAGATAGCCAATTGCTGTGGCACTTAAACACTGTGGTGATAATGTGAAGAGGAAATCGCATGTTTACCCTGTTTCTATTACACCCAAGGAAGAAAGACCTTTGAAACAGTCCCAAATCTCCTTTTATGTTAAGACATACGTACAGGACTAAGTCAAGGCCCTGAGTGTAAGGAGGGAAGACTTGAAAAGACCATTACATCATTGAAGCTCACTTTAGTGATTAGAGGACAAAAAAATGCATGTACAAAAGGAGCCACAATTGAGGTTCCTCATCACCTCTAAATGACAGATAGAAGCTTCATGACCCTAGTTTGGAAAGCCACTTTACCCTGCATAAATTCTGCCTTCAGATGTAAGTTGTAGACTTTTTATAAGGAACCCCAGTTGTCTCTCTGTGAGTGGTGCATGTTTGTGTGAGTGAGTACACATACACAGATAGTTTCAGAAGTCATAGGTTGGTGCTGGGTGCCTTCATCAATCACTCTCTATTTTGGTTTTTGAGATAAAGTTTCTCACTAAACCTAGAGTTTTATCAATCTGGCTAAATTACCTCGTCAGCAAGCTAAGCCCAGGAATCCTTTTTGTTTTCTGGTGCCCAGGAATGGAACTATAGGCATATGCCACGGTGAATGTGTGGAAGTGATAGGGAATTATGCTAAAGGTCAAATTCAGGTTCACATGTTTTCTAGACAAGTACTTTACCGATTGAATCATATTCCCAGCTTGATCCAAATATCTTTCCTATTGACTTTACTGTGCTTATAGGCAGTTGTGAAACACCTGGTGTGGGTGGTAGGAAAAAGTCCTGCAACCATACACTGCAACAGCAATAAGCACTCTTATCCACTAAGCCATGTCTCCAGTCCCCATAGCTAAAATACATATCTCTATGCAGGAATCACAGGCAGTTGCAAAGGAATGCTCTAAGAAGGAATATGTGTAACAAGAAAGAATATTGCTAATATGAATTGAGGACTCTTGACTCTTGACTGTCTATTGTGCAAATATATAGGTACTGACAACCTCCTCTTAATTCTCTTACATCTGGGACATATATTATTATGGTGGAAAAGGACAAGAAATCCTTGAATATAAAACCATGCTTCATCAAGGCAAGGAGCCAAAAGCAATATCAGGTCCATCAGGTAAAGGAAGAGATTAATGTTATTTTCAAATATTTCAAAGATGCAGGGTTGTGCTTCTTACCACATCCCTCTTTTAAAATCACTTGTTTGGTAACAGCAAAAGCCAGATGGATCCCTGAGAATGACAGGAACTTATTGCAAACTTAATAAGATGGCGTTATTAATTGTACTGAGTTTCTGGAAGTTTATCTGTATACTACCATATCCACATAGCCTCTGGCACCCGTGGTTCAGCTGTTCATCTTGACAATGCTTTTCCAATTTTTAAAAGCAGAAGATGCACTGTGTTTCTGCAAAGAGGAATTGTATGACTTTAGAAGAACAGCTTTGAAACCTTCAGATTCTATGTATAATAAAGTCCAGAAATGTCATAACTTGCTTGAAATACAACTGAACATTAAAATAATTGAAGTAATAGCATGGAAATATTTTTTCCAGTGAGCAGGAAATAGCATGCACAGTAGATGCCTTTAAAAGACACAGGCTAAGGAGGCAAGATAAATCTCACAACACACTGTGGACTTGGTTACTTTTATAAGGCTTCACTGTCTTTGGATATATGAGTTTATCTTTCTAGGACAAGAGACAATCTCTGTATCTATTTACCAACTAACCCTGGAGTCTGAGTCTGAAAGGTTGCTGCAACAGAAAGGCAGTTTTGACTCTTGTTGAATGGGATACCCCAAACTCAGCAGTATTGATGAGGCCTATTAGGGGAGGAAGATATCAGAGACATATCTCCAGAGCTTCAGAGTAGAGCAATGCCCCATTTCTGTTTGAACAGTGTTTTTGTGCTTAATTTTGAGTGCTAGTAGAGTTTGAATAGCAAATTAACAGGCTCCATGCAACTGTTGCTTAGATAAGGCAGTACCTCTGAGCAAGAGATGCTAGAACAATACTTAAAATGTGGACTTTGTAAAAGAAATAACAATAAAAGGCAGAACAGAAGAGTATTATAGCAACCAAGGAGAGAAATCAGGTTGTGTGTGTCACATTTCAAAGAGAAAATGGGGAGGCTGAAGCATTGGAGGAGTCAGCTGGAAGTGCAACATTGAGAGTTATTCCTGGAATATTGAGAAACTCGGGGAACAAATTTCAATTTCTGTTCAGCAGTGGGCAGAAATGGCTCCAATCAAGTACTCATGCTGTGTCTATCCGTCAGTGGGACATACCCTAGAAATATTCTAGTCTTGGTACATTCATGTAGAAGATCTCAAACACATAGCTTTTAATAAATGATATGCTTCTTGGAAATCAAAACAGATATAATATCAGGAGAGATGAACAGTGACAGTTTATTTACCTAATGTAGTTTCTAGATTGATTTGTATGGTGGTAAGGTTGTATGACATAATGTATCCCTACTTTCTTCTTTCCCTCCGTCTGTTCTCTTATACATTTACCCAATATTTGATGGATGTAGAATCTGCTACATTTTGAAAGAATAGTCACCCGCAGTGATCCCACTACAATGATTAGGTGTCTCCTACAGACATTAACATGATTTCAACCCCAAATAATACTTCAACTCCAATGTAAAAGTTAGAAGTAACCCAGCTAATGCACAGCTTTAGTTCTTACCACAGAAAGTATAAGATAATAAATGCTATTTAATATGTTAAATCTTTATATTGTACTAGATAAATAGTATAGATCTGGTACTATCATGCAGATACTTTAATATGGATCCCATGATTTACAATTGTATATTTCAATGAATTTCTTATAAATGAAAGAAGTTTTAAAGTGCCTTTAACATACTCAGTTATCAAGCATTATAGCCTAGTAACCTGTGGACCATTGCTTACACTTACGATAGTGACAGATGATAACCTCTGACTCATTGTAGCATTGTGCATAGTTTACTGCAACACACATTAAAGGAATGCCAACATGTAAAGTTTCAAAGCTCACTCTTCTTTACATATTGATTACAAAGTTAGAAAATAATAATCCAAATGTGCTGATTAGTTTTATATCAACTTGACTCAAGTTGAAATTGTCGAGAAGAGGGAACCCCACTTAAGGAAATGTCCCTTAGATAAGGGAGGCCCTCAAGAATCAATGGGGAGACTCACTACTTTGGGGATATGAAATCTGAAGAGGACACCTCCTGTAGTCAGACAGGAATGGAGTGATAAAGACACCAATCCACAAACAAAACTTTTCAACCCAAAATTTATTCTGTCTATAAGCATTGTAGGCATGGGGAAGGGAGCACAGACTGAGGGAATGGCCAACCAATAAGCCACCTGTGGGCAAGCACCAATCCCTAACACTATTAATAATATCTGTTATGCTTTCAGACAGGAGCATATTGTCCTTTGAGAGATTCCACTTAGCAGCTGACTCAGACAGATGCAGACACCTACAGCCAAATAGTGGATGGAGCCTGGGGACTCTAATGGAAGAATCAGAGGAAGGATTGTGGGCCCAAAGAAGATAGGAACTCTATAGAAAGACCAAGAGAGTCAACTTACTTGGATCCTTGTGGCTTTCAAGTCTGAACCACGAACCAAAGAACACAAGGACTGGACCTAGGCCTCCCCGCTCATGTTTAGCAGCTATGCAGCTTGACTTTCATGTGAGTGCTGAATGATTAGAACAGGGACTAACCCAAAAGCTGTTGCCTATAAGTGGGATGTGTTCTACTATCTGGGCTGCCTTGTCTGGCCTCACAGACGCTTGAAGTGCCAGGGTTGGGGGATACCCAGAGGGTTCCCACCTGCTCAAAGGAGAAGTGGGTGTGGGATGGAGAAAAAATTAAGGGATAGAGTGACGGGGGGGGAGGGGAACAGTGAGCTGGATGTAAAATGAATAAGCAAAATAAAATAAAAATAAAATAAAATTTAAAGAAAAAGAAAAGAAAAGTAAATGCCTCTATAGGATCAGCCAATAGGCAAGCCTGTAGGATGTTTTCTTAATTAGTAATTGACTGACGTGTGAAGGCCCAAAATGTGGTGGGTGGTGCCATCCCTGGGATGGTGGTCCTGGCTTCTATAAGAAATACAATTAATCATACTCATACTCTGATCATAGTAATCATATGTATATATGCTCAAATGAACAATTGCTGAATCCATTTTTTTTTGTTGTTTGAGTGTATATGGTATGGAGACTGACCATTTTGGGTTGTATGACTGATTAGGAGGGTTCATTTCTGGAAGAAGCCAATTCTTCCTTCTCAGCAGCCATTTGTTACCTACAACCTTCTACATTATCAGATCAATCAATAATGCCATTGTTCAGATATTTACGTGGAGCCAGTTCTAGAAGAGACAATTTCATAAAAGACTTTCTGGTATTCAGGTTCTTAATATTTTCTGCTCCCACATCCTTGATGTTTCCTGAGCCATAAATGCAGGACCTGTGATATAGATGTATCCAGTGGGACTACATCCTATGATCTCTTAAATTTTACATTATGTCCAGTTGTGATTTTCTGTGATGGTCTTCATTTGCTATAAGAAAAGTATCTTTGGAGGGAGGTGGTAATTTTTGTAGTTACCCAATGTTGTATACTCACATCTGAAGATTCAGATGACTAATTTAAAGTCACAGATATTGGCATTTTAAAATTACCGCTTTTATTACTATGATCTCAGTTTCCTTCTATGTTAATTAATACTTCCATGCTCTATTTCTGAAAGACAGATGGGAAAATTCATCAAATCACACATTAGACTCTACAAAGCTATAGATACAGAGCAGTAAGGAAGTAAAATAACACTCATCACATTACTGGAAATAGACTACAATCAACTTCTTTAATATTGATCAAACATATCTAATATACAATTAGTGTTCACAGAACGAGGCACTATGGTATGAAAATGCCACTGATCAAGGGTGTTAATTAGTCGCTGACAAACTCAAGCATGTTGTTTTGTCTGAGTCAAACAGAGAACCCCTGGTGTTCTAAGATCTTGGTTTCTACTACGTATACTCTCTTCATGAATTTTTATTTGACAGATGATTTGCCTATAGAGTAGCTTTCTACACATATTGGTCAGAAATAACTTTGTCTTATGTGCGTGGAGAAATAAAGAGGTCAGTGAGTAAATTTACACTATGCCAAAAAACATTTTATTCTATCAAACTCCCTAAATCTAGACTTGAGTTTATTGATTGGAGAAGCATCATAAGACTAGCCTTTATTATTTTATGATTAGAGAGATAATTAGCAGGTTTTGTCTTAAAAGTTTTTTATTACATATTTTCTTTATTTACATGTCATATGATATCTCTTTTCCCAGTTTCCTCCCCGAAAAAAAAAAGAAAAAAAAACACAAAAAAAAAAGAAAGCAAAAAAACAAAAACGAAAACAAAACAAAACAAAAACTCTGTTCCCTTGCCCTTCCCCCTGCTCACCAACCCACCCTCTCCTGCTTCCTGGCTCTGGCATTCCCCTACACTGTGGCATAGAACCTTCACAGGGCCAAGGGCCTCTCCTCCCATTGATGACTGACTTGGCCATCCTCTACTATACATGCTGTAGCCATTAGTCCCACCATGTGTACTCTTTGTTGGTGATTTAGTCCTTGGGAGCTCTGAGGGTACTAGTTAGTTCATATTGTTGTTCATCCTAAGGGGCTGCAAACCCTTCAGCTCCTTGGGTCCTTTCTCTAACTCCTTCATTGGGGACCCTGCACTCAGTCCAATGGATGACTGTGAGCCTCTCCTTCTGTATTAGTCAGGTACTGTCAGAGCCTCTCAGGAGATAGCTATATCAGGTTCCTGTCAGCCAGCACTTGCAGGCATCCACAATAGTGTCTGGATTTAATGAGTGAATATGGGAAGGATTCCCAGGTAGAGCAGGATTCTCTGGATTGTACTTCCTTCAGTCTCTGCTCCTTAGTTAGTCTCTGCAACTCCTTTCATGGGTATTTTGTTCCCCCTTTTAAGAAGGAATGAAGTATCCACACTTTGGTCTTCCTTTTTCTTGAGATTCTTGTGGTTTGTGGATTGTACTTTGTGTATTCTGATCTTCTGGGCTATCAACTTATCAGAGAGTGCATAAAGGTCTTTTTTTTTTTTT
>JADRCD010096909.1:0-10957 GCA_019843815.1 Montemys delectorum | reverse complement strand
TCACAGACCCAGAGAGGCTGCTCCAGCCCCAGCCATCACATCTCCATTTCTAACAAGGAGGAAGAAAGATCAAGGAAAAGCTCATGCTTTCAAAAACAAGACATGTGAGAGGAAGCTGACGTGACCTTTGTGGGATTTGTCCCTTCCATATCCATATGCTGGACTTTCCAGATGTGACTGCACCACAGACGTGGCACCTAAAGCCGAGGCCTGGTGCTCTACAGAGCAGCTGGCAGGGCCTGGAATAGGATTCCTGCCCCTTGTTCTCCAGGCTGTCCCTGTGACACAGACCTGTCCTCCATTCCGTGTCATTTTCCTTTCTGGGAAGGACCCGGGGCTGACCTGGAATGGGTGGAGCCTCAGGCTCATCCCTGTCCTGCTGTGGTCCAGAGGGATGGGAGAACACGTGGGATGCTCACACGGGTGTGGGGAAAGCCTGTGGGAATTCAGAATGAGATTCCTCACGAAGAGCTGGGTCCAGTCACACAATCCTTTAATTGGCAGCCCTGAACATCAGTTGTTCGTAAGTGAGGCTTGGCATGAATCACCTGGGGATCTTGTTAAGAGTCCAGAACTAAAACAGGAAGTTCAGGGTGATATATATCTGGTTACAAGTGACAGAACATCAACTACCTAAGCCCACGGGGAATTGATACAAAGGCAGGCTTGGTCGGGGCAGGCTGAAGCTGCAAAGTGGCTGGGCAGGATGGTGGGTACCTCCCTCAGTTCTGCAGGCCTGGCGGCTTGGACCATCTCCACCATGCCCTCAGTTGATCCATAGACCCCCTGAAGGACAGCAGCCTTCCTGGCTGCTGAGGCCATGGGCTGGGGCTGTAATGACAGAGCTTCGGCTCTGCTAACCTAGTAGGACACCTGCTGGTATTCTTAGGTCTGAGCCCAGAGGCTGTGCTTCAGATAGCCTGAGGTCCCCACTCAACAGATCCCAGCTGAGCTTGGAACCTCAGAGGACTCTTCCTGGTGGCTTCGGGGCAGCTCCTGGATGTCCTCTTGGGAGAGGCTCCAGCCTGCTGTCCAGGGTTGTGAATGCCTCAGAGGCTGTAGACCAGTGACCCTCTGTGAGTCACTTTGCTAGCTGTGAGCAGAGCTCACAGGCATGTACAGCGACGATACTCCCTGTGAAACGCCACACAGGGCTTCACCGAGGCCCTCTCTTGTCCACCTGAAGTCCTCCCCTGCCCATCTCCCCTTCCCAACTGAGGTCTTCCACTCAACTGTTTGCAGTACACCTGCCCCTCCCTGGCAGGGATGGGTGAAACTTTATATTTTGGCCTCTGAGGAGCCCCTCCCCCATACCCATAGTCCCGACAAGGACGCCCCCTTTCGTTAGACTGAGATCCTGCACCTCACTCTTTACTGACATAGGCAAGCACTGCAGGCTGCAGTTTAGCTTCTGGAATCTCATTCTGCCTTCAGCTGTTTAAAAATGGAACTGGCCATCAATAATTAAACTAAGAGTGGGCATTAAAAGTCCGTGTTTCAGCTCCTCTTGAAAGCCTGGCACAGTTTGTCCTGCTGAGCCTGCACCTACCCACATGTAGGAGGCATCCCACAGGCTTCCTGTGCATCCAGGAGACTGGAACCCAGGCTCCTCCATGGTGCCCAGGGGAGTTGTCCTCCAGGCTCTTCCAGTACCCAGGAGGAGGACATTCTTTAGGTTCCCCCAGCACCTAGGAGGTTCCTCTATGCCACCCATGTCCTGGGCTCCTCAGCCGCCTGTATTGCCTCCTTGTTCGCTGCTGGGTGTGTGATCCCCCTATTAGGAGGTTGGAATTGGTTCTGGTCCTTTTAATCATCACTGTCCTGAGAGCCAACACTCTTCCCTGTTGGAGTGGCCATTCTGGGCTTCAGCTGTCTGCTTTCATACAGGCCTAGGGAGGCTCCGTGCTGCACACGGTGGTCCACAGCAGAACGACGGGAGGTTTCCAAGTTGGCCGGTCATTCTGTCTCAGAGAGTGACCCATGGCCTTTGCCCTGACTCCAACCTCTGACCTTAGCAGTTTTTTCCTTAGGTTCCTTCTCCAGGACTCTTCAGACACATGTAAGGAGCCCAGGACTCTAGGGACAGGTTGGGGTGAGGCTAGGCAGGGGTCAGGAACAAAGGCAGGGTGTGTAGCCAGTGCTGAGATCTCTGCTGGGCCTCTTTCTGTCTCATGAGGGGCCATATAGATGCCTTGACCTTGCGCTCATCCTTTAGGGACCACTGGCCTCCCCGGAGCTGCTTTGTATAGACAGGTCTCACTGTGTACTTTATGAATCCTGCTGGAAATTTAGAAATAACACCTCAGAAACTGTAGCAGAGTTATTCCCAGTTTTAGCAAGGGATGAGATGGTGTCAGGACAATGTACCTGACTTGGACCCTGTCCATTTTGGAAGAAAGCTAATCATGGTCAGAGAAGCAGAAAGGCTGAAGGAAGAGAGGAAGGTGCAGCTTGACAAGAGAAGTCTGCTTGGGAATGGGAGGAAGGAGGGGAAGGTGGAGGGGAGGGAGGATAAGAGAGAAGAGGAGAGCAGGTGGCTTATATCATCAGCCTCCACTCCAACTATGCCTTGTCCCAGGCTCTTTCTCCTCATGCCCTGCCTGCCTGCCTGCCTGCCTGCCTGCCTGCCTGCCTGCCTGCCTGCCTGTCTGTCTGTGCTATCTTCTGGGTCTCTCTTCTGCCCTGCCAGTATGTTTCTGCTTTTCTCTGCCTAGCCACCCTGGCATCACTGGGGTCTCTGCCTCTTTCCCTGCAGAATGCTGTTTTTTTTTTTTTTTTCCTCCTCTGCCTTTCTCTTTCTGCTCCTCATGGCTGTCTGTCTTCTTGGGGTGGCTGGGTGGCTGTCTGTCCATCCTCTCATCTCAGGCAGCTGGAAGCATCCCCTGCGTTCATTGATGTGTGGTTGTGAGATTCCCTTTGAATACTGCAGCAGCCGGTTGCTGGTTGCCAAGGGAACGGGTCAGGAGAAATGGGGGAACCGAGGGGGGCATAGGGAGCCAGGCGGGGGGTGTGGGCACGCTTTTCTGTTTTCATCTTCTTTGGTGCGTTCCTTTTCCAAAGCATAGAGAAAGGACGGCAATTTAAAATGATTTTTCAAGAATCAACACGGCAGAAATAATGGGTCCTAATTGTGCTGGACTAAAAGCCAGGCAGGGAGAGTGGCAGCTTCCTGGTGCCCGGAGAGAGCTAATGGCCAGGCTCAGAGAGTGGAGCCACTTGAGGGCTAGGAGCTGCTGTGTCAGGTCCCTGACTGGCATTGCCCAAGGCCACCCTCCTAAGTCCTTGCTGAGAGTTTAGGATTTGAAGCCCAGAAGTCGATACAACCCCCACCAAGCAGGAGAGGCAGCGAGGTGACCACACATAGTACTATAGGCACCCAGCGGCTTTCAAGTGTGAAGAAGGGGCAGGCACAGAGGCTTGGCTAGGCCTTGCAAGCCCTGGACTTTCTCCAGTGGCTTCAAAGACACGGCCTTGGTCTCCTCTGCTCAACCTGATTTCATCATCATGGGCACAGGCAGGACTGACACTGGCGTAGAGCCCATGCTGGCCTCACCACCTGCACCCCAGTCTCTGCACCCCGAGTCAGCAAATCCTATGAATAGAACGAACCAGGTGCCCTTCTGGGATTGTGGGGGTCGCATAGAAGGGAGAGTTCTGGGTATAGACTTGGCTTGTGCAGTCCTGTCCTTTACCAGTTTCAACTGGATGGAAGCTGGGGAGAAGCCAGGAAGTGGTGGCACACGCCTTTAATCCCAGCACTTGGGAGGCAGAGGCAAGTGGATTTCTGAGTTCGAGGCGAGGCCAGCCTGGTCAACGGAGTGAGTTCCAAGACAGCCAGGGCTACACAGAGAAACCTTGTCTCGAAAAACAAAACAACAACAACAACAACAACAAAAACAAAAAAAGAAAAAAAGAAACTGGGGGAGAACACAGGGTCTTGGGGAACGAGCCCCACTTCTACCACATTAGCATGAGCAAGATCCCAGCTGATGCCTGAGCTGGTGTGTAGCAAGCAGGTTTGGAGGGAGAGGGAGGTGTGAGGAGCATTGGGTAGAAGAGAAAGGCTGGGAAGGGACTTCATGCTGAAGATGCCTCAAAGATTAGGCCGGGAGGCTTTAAGGGCTTTCCCCTTCCCCAGCCATGGGGGAGAAGCTGCTCCATTTTGGAATATGCCACCTAAAAGCCTTAGTCTTATCCCTGATGTCAGCTCTGCAGGACCCACATTTGTAAGGGTGCCAGTAGGGCCCAGTGCAGAAGCCTAGTGCTCCCAAATGCATTTGGCTTGAGCCATTCCATGCCTGTCACGGTCCTCGGCAGCTAGTAGCCTGTCTTCTGTCTGTTTTTTACCCCATCTGTCCCATTAGCATCTTATATCCTGCCAGCAAGTGCCCAGCGATTTGGCAGGATCCTAGTAGAGGACAGTGGCCATGTCTTCTATGTCTGGCCTGCCTCTGTGTGGTCTCATCTTCTCTCCTAGCCAGTCCTGGCCCCTGCTGGCTCCTGACATGTGAAACTGTTCACCATAGCAAGTGACGCTGGGGCCCTGGAGGTCTAAAGGTGCCATGGTATTGGCCTTGTGTTTGATAGCTTCCCTGAGCTGTGGTAAATGTACCTGGTGTAGAGAGCCGCACCCGAGCTGGCAGTCGCCATTACAAGATGGCTCCGGCATCCGGTGTCTTCTCCCTGTAACAAGTAGTCTGCGCATGTGCTAAGGACCAGAGCGCGCTAAGTCACAGCCTATCCCGGGGCATAACATGAGGTAATGAGCAAACAGCCAATCAGAGGTGAACACGCCGCTCCAGGGTGTATATAAGCAGTGCCTTTTCGGGGCTTGGGGTCCTCCTCTTAAAGATGCAATAAACGGTGACTGCAGAAGGATCCTGTGTGTGTCCATGTGTTCCTGCCGGCGGGAAACTAGCACGGACAACAACCTGGAAATTGGTTCCCAAGTGAATTAGATAGACTAGGGTTAGGGTTATCAACAGAGGTGGGGAGCACCACAGACACAGGAGCTATTTGCAGAATTTTCCTCTGGAGGGAGAAATGGCAAAGATCACTAGAGGCCTTGCAGAGGTAAAGAAGATAGACCCTTCCCCAGCTGGCGGAGCCTGTGTGATGAATGTCGTGTGTGAGTGACTCCTTTGGCAATGAATGTCTCTTCACTCCATCACCAACTATCCTGTGCCCTGCTGCAGGCTTGGCTAGAGACCCACTCCAGGTCAACACCGCCGCATGCATTCCAGAGTAACAGAGTGTTTGCTTTTTCCAGTGTGAGGGATAGAACCCGGAGCCTCATTTGTGCAAGGCAAGTGCTCTATTATAGACTCCCTCCCCAGCCCCTGGGACAGCTTTCTTTAAGTCTCTATCTCTGCTTAGTTCCTCTTCTGGCATGAGTTTATCCCAGCCCAAAGGAAGCCTGTGTTTAGCTTACTATTTCTAGTGCTTTTGTGTCATGGGGACTTGTTGGCCCTCCCAGGTCCCAGAGACAGGAAATGTTCTTGCCAGCATATCTTTAGGGCGAACTAAACCCTTCCTCTGCGTGCTTTCCCTCTGGGACACTGTTTACACCCAGATCACTTCAGGGCCAGGACAAATGCCCCGAGTAACTGCAACTTCCAGAGTCCCAAAGTTATCCTTCCCCTGGACTCCCGGAAGGGTCCTTGCCTCTCCAAGCTGCTGCAGGCTGTCATCCCCAACCTGCTGACCTCACAGCACCTGGCAGCAATACCTTCTAGACTAGCTGCCTGCTTCCAGAAGCCTGCCCCATCCTGGGGGGAGGGAGCTCTCATTGTATCCAGGACAGATATCAACACGTGCAACCTTGAAGACGGGGCGGGAGGGAACAGCTACCTAGCCACCTGCACGACTTTTCCTGTCTTAGAAAAGCTCATCCAGTAGCCCTGTCCCTTGTCTGTTCCCTCCTCTGCCACCTCAGCACATCACCTGTGTGATTGTTTATCTCACAGTTCTCTTCCACTCAGCTGACTTTTGCACAAGTCAGGGGTGTATGATTTACATAATTGGAGATAGAATTTACGCACAGTAAGATTTACTCCTCTAAGTACACCGTTCAATGGGTTTTGACAAACAGCTACAGCAAGGTAGCTGCCGCGGCATTCAAGGCCCTCTCCCCCTGCCGTACTCCAGCATGAAAGTGGCTTCCTACCCCTTTGCAGTGATCCTGTCTGCCCTCTCCCGGTCCTGCACTTCAGATGCTATCCCATGCAGCATGTGGCTTCTATGCTTGGCTCCCTCCATCTAGCACAGTACAGTCTTTTTAAAAAGTCAAGCTTAAACCCCGGACCACGACGCATCCCTCTCACTTTGCCCAGCTCAGGTTGGTCTGTGCTGTACTTGTCCGCAGTGACCAGCCAGGCAGCAGCCTCAACCTTGCTTTGCTGTTTTAAGGTCCGACTGGTGAGGCCCACCTGTTACAGCTGAGTTCTCCTCTCTGCTTTCTGACAAATGGGCACAGCCAGGTGGCCACCAGTTGATAGATACAGTGCTGTCACCCATCACCCCAAACCTTCCATGGATACTGAGGAAACATCTGTCTGGCCAGCTCAGCTACTCAGGGTTTCATCGTGGCAGAGTCCAAACAGCCTTTGGAGTCTGGCATCCTCCCCCAGTACAGATGCCTCCCTGACAGATCTATATACAGATCCCCTCCTACCCTTTCCTGTGTGGCCGAGTCACCGATTCCTAGGGTACTGTTTCCACCTGAGCCTGTCAGGAGCGAACTTCTCTGTCTGCACACGGGTCTTAGGCTTGGGCTTCTCACTGAGGAGCAAGGCACTATTGGTGTGGTGAGGCCTTTAGCAGAGGCCATCCAGCTGTTTCCAGTGTTCACACTATGACGTCAGCATCCCAGCCCAAGAGGTTTCAGGAGCACTGTGTCTTCCACCGCGGTGTGAGTTTTTATACTGAAGTGTATCTGCTAGGTGGTGCATCTGAACACATGTCCCTCCAGGGACTGGTGACACTAATAACCAAAGCATCACTCACAGGCTTCTTTTCCCCACACCTTTTCTTTGAACTTTTCTTGAACTCTTGATTTTTTTTTTTTAATTTATTTTTTTAACTACTGGATATTGAGTCCAGGGCCTATGCAAGCTAGGAACACTAGGCAGATGCTCTATCGCTGAGCTATAGCCTGCCCATCCTTTATTTTGTGACAGCGTCTTACTGAGTTGTCCGCGCTAGCCTCAAACTGCCTCTGTAGTACAGGCATGCCTTGAGTTCACAATCTCTTGCCTTAGCCTCTAGATATAGCTGGCATTACAGGCCTGCACCACCATGCCCAGCTTTCCTTTGTCTATTTTTATTGAGAAGTTTAATCTTCTTCTTGACCCTTAATCACACATAGGGTCATTTTACCTGTTCTTGGAGCATCTAGTTTTGATGAGGGCTTCGACTCAGTTTTAGAATAGCAAAGTCATTTCCTAGTTTTACATATGACTTGTTCTGATGCCCCTTGAATCTCTTTTCTCTTGTCACCTGTACCCTGTCCCTGAAGCCCTCCATTGATGTCCACCATGTCCCTGGCTGAAATTCGGGCCATTCTCAAAGCCATTTCTGAACACAGTGGAGTCTGGGACCAGGGAGGGAAGATGAGGAACATGGAAGCAAAGGACGTTCTAGTGTTTACGATGCACAGAAGCTATGCTTCCAAGCAACAGGACCTAGGAGGCTACTTTGAGCTAGTGACGCAGGACACAGAATACTCAAGCACTCAGTGGCTAGGACTGCAGATCTGTGGCACCAGGCCTAGTGTCCAGGAGACTGAAGCAGGGGGGGTTGCAACTTTTAGGCTAGTCTAGGCAACTTCCTGAGAAACTGTTTCAGAACACAAAAAGAGGTTGGGAGTGTAGTTCAGTGGTTGGGAGCTTACCAAAGACATGTGAGGTCCGGTGTTCCAATTCCCATAAACAAAAGTAAAGTAAAATAGAGTCTAGCAATAATTTAAGGTCCATTGATTTTTGACAAGGGTGACCACTCACACGGCCCTATCCTCAGAGCCTAACATCATCACGGGAGCAGCTGTGCTGTTGGCAAAAGACAAGACCAACTGGGCTTGGTGGCTCCTGACATATCCTCACAGAAGAATGTCACGTGAGTATCCAGATGCCCATCTCCACCAGCTGTAAGAAATGTTGCCCTAATTGCGCGAGGCCTTGGGGTCTAGGGAGGTGGTAGAGTCCATACACTGAGGAAGACTAGGGGAGGGGTTCCACTATGTGGCGATGGGAAAGCCATTTCTGGGCTGGGATTGGAGACTTTCCAGTGTGACTGCTATAGGGTCTCCCGTGCCCCTGCTTATAACCCCCTCACCCAGGCTCTGTAAGTTAAGGCGGGTGTGACTCTTTCCCCAGGGGGAACTTGTGGGATCGTACTTTGGTTTGACCTTAGGAGGAAGGCGCAGATGTTGTTCACATCTTCTCCTACGGAAGGAATTCTTGTAACTTCAGTCAATGTAGAAATGCTTTTTTTCTTGAACAAATGGTGCCGATGACCTGTGGTCTTCACATGAAAGGAAGAACTTGGACCGCTGCTACGTACCTCATGACATGTATAAAGAGAGAGTCCGAATGGATTAAAGGTAGCAGGTTCTGAGAGACAAAGCCTGTTACCCTGAGTGAGTCCTGGGCTGAGTCCATGTTCCCATGGGTTCTTAGGAAAGGCACCAAACCACACCAACCTAGAAAGAATGAATTTATTTGAGGTAAGATCCTCTCTATGTAGCCCTGGCTGTCTTGGGACTTGCTTTGTGGAACAGGCTGGCCTCGAACTCACAGAGATCTGCTACCTCCACCTCCTGAGGGCTGGGGTTAAAGATATGTACCACCACACCTGGCTTAAGAATGAATAAACTGGCTGTGACAAGCAAGAATGTGGAAGAGACTCAAGAGACACACCCACTGCCATGTGGAGATGGGTGGGCAGATGACACTTCAATAAGCAAGTGTGTGGTAGAGAGTTAGGAGAAGCAGAATGGTTTGTGTACTATGAAGAGAGGAGGACCTGGAAACATGATGATGGTGAAGAACAGCCTGATGCAAGTAGCCTGTGCTGCCACCGGAGGCCAAGGTGAGGTCCCAGCCTGTGCTGCCACTGAGGGCCATGTTGGGGTCCGTGGCCTTGAAGCAGCAGGGGTCTGTGTTGATGTCTGTGGCCCACCAAAGGCCATGTGGATGTCCATTCCATAATCTGAGCTACCTCCAGGGCCATTTTGATATTTGAGTGCTGTGCAGAGTTGGCCACAACCTTCACCAGCTATGGAACTTGAGAGAGCTGTCCCACCCCTTGCCTGGGCATCATAAGAGAACTGGCCCCCAGGCCTTACCTGGGCAGCCTGGGAGAGCTGACTCTGACTTGAGAGTGTGAGCTCAGAAGAAATGCCCTCTCACCCCCACCTCTTGCTGCTTATGGTAGGCGGGAAAGCTGTGCCATTGCCTTCTCTCTCCTCATCTTGCCCCTCCTCCCCTGGCTGGCCCTGTCCCTTACCTGGGCTAAGTGGGAGAGCTGGCCCTGGTAGTGTAGGTGCAGGAGAGCTGGCAGACTGAATAACTTACCCAACACGCAAGCCCAGATCCAGGGCTTTGAGTTGGCCCACCCCGACATCTACCCTATCTGTGAGCTGATGGAGCATGTGAAGGGGTCGGCCTGCATAACCAAAGTTCAGGATCTCCATGACTCAGGGCAATAAAAGGATATCTGAGAGGAGTCCTGGTGAGGATCTGGTATTGATAGTGTATCGAAAGCCAGAGGCCTTGAACCTGACCAGTGATTCATTGCAATGAACATCTGCAAGTAAAGCTGTTTGGTAAAAGGGTATACTGTGGGACATACTGCAGTTTCCACAGCAAGATATTTTTTGTATTTATTTATTTGTTTTCAATTTTTGTTTTCTTTGTGGGGGGAGAGTTGCAAGAGTGGAGGGTAGGTATAGAGGGGTAAGGAGATGGGTGGGATTGTTTTCTTTGGGGGGAAAGGTTGCAAGAGTGGAGGGTGGGTATGGAGGGGTGGGGAGATGGGTGGGATTGTTTTCTTTGGGGGGGGAAGATTGCAAGAGTGGAGGATGGGTATGGGTGGTGGGGAGATGGGTGGATTGTTTTTTGGGGGGGGAAGATTGCAAGAGTGGAGGGTGGGTGTGGAGGGGTGGAAAGATCGGTGGGATTGGGGTGCTTGGGAATTCACAAAGAATCAATGAATTAAAAAATAAAAGAATGAATAAACTAGATTTTATCAAATGTAGGAACTCTTTTTGCACAGAGAAGTGAGAAGGTGCCTCGTAGGCCAGGCACAGGTTTTACAGCCTACTATTCAGAGTATACAATGAACTCCTACAACATAAAGAAGACAAAAAAAAAAAAAAAAAAAAAAAATGATGAGCTGCCCAATCTAAAACAGATATCTGCAGTTTTCCAAAGATGGCTCCTGCATTGCCAGTAAGTGCAAGAGAAAGAAAACCTGCTCGACCTCGTGGGCTGTCAGAGAAATGATGCAAACCTAAACCTAAACCTCAGGATGAGATTCAGGAAGTAACAAGGTCAAGTCAACACTGGAGAGGCCAAAGCCAGGCACATCGCTGCTGAGATAGCTGAGTCTCGCTTTCCAAAGCGGCCTGATGCTTCCTCGGAAAGCAACCTTTGCTTTCAGAAGCACCACACTGCAGCCCTGGGTATGACTGTCCCCACGGCTCAGTCTACGACATCCGTGGGAGTACTACTCCTAATAGCCCAGAAGGGCAGACGAGCCAGATGTGCCTCACACATCTAATGGAGTACTATCCAGCCATGCAGAGGACTGAAGAACATGTTTCTGTGAGGACTGATCTTTTAAACACCGTGCTGAGTGGAAAGCTTGTCAGGAGAGATCAGGCATCATGTTGGTAGGGCAGCAGATCCACAGAGGGGGACAGTGGGTTAGTGACTTCTGGAAGCTGGGGGGGGGGGGG
>JADRCD010096902.1:0-11702 GCA_019843815.1 Montemys delectorum | reverse complement strand
GTGTGTGTGTGTGTGTGTGTGTGTGTTTATAACAAGTTGGGATGGGAGAAAAATGGAGCCTTTGGGGTACCCATATAGATCACCAACCACTCACTGGTGCCTGCAGACTGAGTGACATTTGTGATATTCACAGCTACCATGTTCTTATGGGCAAGGTGAAGGAAGGGCTCAATCTTTGCTGACTTTATCTGTTTCTTGAGTGACCGAGCATGTGGTGAGGCTGTGGAGACCTCAGCACTGGTTGGAACAGTGAGACAGACGTACAGTCCCAGAGCTGGCTCGAAGGTGGAACGTGGCTTGCTGGGCAGGCAGAGTCTACCTGAGATGGCCTCGGCCTTACACCTGCAGAGACAGGGCTGGTGGAATACTAGGTGGCCCTGTCTCAGATCCTGGGACCCTGGAGAACCTGGTGCCACTTGAAAGATGTTCTCCATGGCACTAAATATGACTGGGGCCTGTCTGTCTGTCTGTAGGGGTCTCTGCTATGGCAGTGTTCATGTTGCTTCTTCCCAAGTACCAATGACTCTTAGTTTTGGTAGTGCTGGGGCTGGACCAACAGCCCCTGAATGCCAGCAAGCACTCCCATCACTGAGCCACACCCCAGTCCCTCACTGGGGGATTCTAGACAAGGACCCTGTCAGTGGGCCACGCCCCCAGCTCTCCTGCAACCTTGTTCCTGCATTTGTTTTAAGCTCTCTGGCACCTGGCTCTTCCCCCCCCCCCCCCACCATAGCTGCATAGTTCAGTGAGGTCCACATGGGGGTGGCCCACCACCTACTGCCGTGCCCGCCCTCCACCCCTGTGCTCTGTGTGTGTTGGGGAGAAGGAAAGGCCACCCCTTCCTTCTGGCCACTGTAGAGTAAAGCTGGGCCTGTCCGCTGGGGACGATACCAGTTTATTCCTCTCAGTACTGCACCGCAGAACATCCTCATTAAGGCCCCTCAGGTGAAGCTGGGAGGCAAGGTTGGGAGGCCTAATGAGGCTTGCTGCAAACCTCCCTAATTACAGGTTGACTGGGTCTTCCCTGGCCTCTCATCAGGCCTCATAAGTACCTGATTAAGGAAAACAAATGATACCAAGGAGGAGGAGACGGAGACCCCTGGGCTTCGGGGGACCGTGTCCAAGCCATGCTCCTGGGTGGAGCGGGGGACCAGACTCTCTGAGGAGCCAGAGTAAAGTTTTCATGTTGTGGATCCCATAATCCCTATCACATGCACTCAGCCTCGGGCGACACAGGGATGTCCCCGGGAGGTCAGGTCCACAGCCTGCCAGCCCTGTAGGAAAGAGCCAACCAGCTTTCCCCTCTTTCCCGGTCATTTAAAACAAGAGCTCCTGTCTAGGTGTAGAAGGATGCCTGCTTCTGCTCTTCTGTGCCTCCCAAGGCCCTGGCCTGGGTCCCAGTAGGTGTGTCCTGACTTAACCTAACCTCAGGGAGAATCACCCTCTGCTCCCCTAGGGTGGCGGGCGGGCGGCTCCTTGACTCTAGCTGTCACTGCTGCTGTCCCAGCTAGCCTGTTCGGCCTGATGTTCTCCATGCTCCAGCCACAGGTGTGCAGGTAATGAGGTCACTGGTAAGCAGACCAGTGCCACGCAGACACTCAGAACCTCATGTTCCGCCCAGTCACTAGGGAAGCACCCCAGGGTTCTGGTCAGGTTCATGCTCCTATGTCATAGGTCAGACCTGGTCATGTAGCCTATCTGAGACTTATCTGAGAGGACTTGAGACACAGGAAGAGCAGGTCTGGTCCATAGTGTACTATGAAGCATATTGCGTGTGTGTGTGTGTGTGTGTGTGTGTGTGTGTGTGTGTGTGTGTGTGCACGTGCACTCGTGCGTGTGAGCGCGCATTCGTACATGTGCTTGTGTGTGTGCATGCATGAGTGTGTGTGTACAGTGTGGTGTGCCATAGTGTGGATGTCAGGACCACCCCCAGGAGTTGATTCTCTCCTATCTCTGTGAGTTCTAGGAATTGAACTCAACTCATCAGACCTGCACGGCAATTGCTTTGCCCCTCCATGCCCCCTCAGCAGCCCCACAGCCCTGGCTTTCATGCCCTGAGCTGGAAAGGTGAGGCAGGGAGGAGGTGCCGGGATGTCTCCGTGGTTTGTGGTCCAGTCTCATTGCATAGGTTGGTGGGCCCCGTGCTGCACAGTGGGCTTCTGGTGGCCTGTACTTTCCGTTCTTCCAGATGGAATGGGAGGAGGATGCAGTCTCCTGGCCCAGCCTACTCCTGTGCTGCGAGCCTAGGACAGCTCCACGTTGTGCCTCCCACCTGTGAGGTGAACACTAATGGCTACAAGGCCCACCCCTTCTCTCTTGACCTCCCTGAAGTTTCCATACTCGATCCTGCCTGGCCCTGGTTGGAATTTTTTTCTTTTTTTTTTAAATCATTGCTCCCCTTTGCCCGTAGGCCCGCCCACAGGGAGATGGCCCTCTCTCAGCCTGCTCTACCCAGATCCCTTGGCTCTCAGTCACTGATGGACCACACGGTTGCCCCCTCCGCTTTCCCTGTGGGATTGAATGGAGTCCTGTGTCGGTTTGTTTGGCCCAAAATAAATGATGCAGCTCACAGATTCATCTCCTGCTCGCCCCCTCTCTCAAAGCTCACTGGCTGTCGCACACACTGTTGTTTATTATTGTTTTCTTTCCCAGACTTTTAAAAATAACAGTTGTCCCAGCCTGGGCAAGTTGCTCTCCCCGAGTGCTGGCAGGCGTGTTGGCATGAATCAGTACTGCTCCCTGCCCGCCATCTCCCTTGTCCGCCATCCCCTATGACTCTCTGGGAAGCCTCCAAGGCCTTCCTCCAGCTCGATCTCCAGACATTGCCTCTGTTAGTGCCTGCAGTAGCATCTCTGTCGCTAGATGCTTCCTCAGATGCTCAAGGAGCAGATTACAGGCTGAACCCTATTGGTCTGGAAAAGTGGTCACCTCCCAGCTGCCAACCTGGCATCCCCCCAGACTTCCTACCAAAGCTTCCTCACAACCCTGAGCAGGGCTAGGTGGGTTTTGGGAGCTTCCCAGTGTCATGGGGTGGAGGATTTTAGAGCCTTCCAGTATGATGGGGTAGGATACTAGAGCCTTCCAGTGATGTGGGTTAGGGTTCTGGAGCCTTGAAGTGACATGGGTGGGGTTCTAGAGCCTTTCAGTGATGTAGAGTGGGATTCTGGAGCCTTACAGTGTCATGGTGTGAGGTTCTGGAGTATTTCTCCTAGTGTCATTTGAAGTGTCCAGAAGGCCACAGCTCCTCGGTGCTGTCCTTCAGAGCAGTTTACTCCCTCCTTCCACTTCCTCCTCTACCTGGGAGCTCCCCAGGGTTTGGTGGCCCCAGCTAGATACTCAGGAGCTGTTCAGAGCACAGTGTAGCAGCAGTGTCTAGAGTTGGGAGCAGTGGACTCGGCGAAGCGGAGTAGGAAGTCGGACCTCACAGTAAGACCTCAGGCAGGGTTACCATGGCTGCCCCAGAGGATCACTCTGGTCATGATGGGCTGAGGGATACACACAAAACAGAGAAGCCGAGAAAAGCCAAGCACGTGCTAGCACGTGGCTCACTCAGCAGTCAGCATATGCTTTCTACAGAAGGTGCCAGGTGCCACTGGTGCTGTCCAGCCGTCAGCATCCAGGGAGACACAGCATCAGTGAATAGAAGAGAACCTTCCTAGAGTGCAGTCAATGTGGAGGATGAGAACTGAGCTGGGAGACCAACAGATGCCAGCCGCTTGCATAGGCTCACAGAGGCCACCTCAGAGTCATAGCCCACCCTGCACTCTGCTCCCTTAGCTGCCTGGTGACCAGGGTTAAAGGTCCTGTGTTTGCGCAGAAAGTCTCCACAAGAATGGCAAGCTGTCTGGCCAGGGGGCTCCTGGGGCCAGCACTCCTGCAGACATGCCCAGAACAGCTTGTCACTCAAGGCTCAGGAGGAAGAGAGGTTTCCTCAGTCCCAGCCTTCAGGAGAGACTGTTCTGTACTCTGTCCGTCCTGTACCCTCCCTGCACGTCCCTGTAATACCCAGATTATACAGTGCAGTGGAACTAACACCTCTGTACCACATAGTACCACTCACTACCATGTTTTTCACAGTGTTTTAATGAAGTTTTATCAACAGCCAGCCACATCTGTCCACTAGCTGCTCTCCAGGTACAGAGAGAGCCGAGTAGTCACAACACCATAGCCAGTTATGGTCTGACAGTGGCTGCCAGCTGTCCCTAAAGCCTTTTGGAATCTGCCACTGCTCACCCTGTGCCCTTGTCAGCCACTCTGGGAAAAGGAAGGTGGGAAGGGAGGGTCCAACTGGGCATCTGTCCCTCCTTCTGGAGACTCTGGGTTCTAGGTGAAGGAAGGCTGCCACCCTGTGCCACCCTGTGGGAGTCCACATGTGACGTCCTTCTCTCTGCCCTGATACACTCTCTCTTGGCCTGGCCCAGCGTCGTCGTATCCCCTAGAGGTTCTGCTTCCCTGTAGCATGGGAGTGGGGGGAGGGGCATGAGAATTCTCTTTCTAGAGACAATGTCAGGAAGCCATAGAGACCTTTCTGAGTCTTGGGGTACATCACTTTGTACCCCTGCAGAGAAGGCCCACCAGCAGCCACATCTCAGCCATGCCTTGGCTCCTTCCTCACTGCCAGATGTTGGTGATGGAGGTGACCTGGCTGTCTAGCGTTCTCCATGGGGCATCTTCCACCAGCCCAGGAAGACCTATCTTTCTCCATTCCCCTTCCTGTCATCCCTGGTCACCATCCTCAGTCAGGGTCCAGTTGTCAGAAGGCTCTTTGCCCTTAACTTGACTTTAGGATAAGACAGATAGTAGTTCTGGAGACCTATGGAGGGCTAGCAGAAGCAGCTTCACGGTAGTGTGGTTGCTGACGGGCACCCATCATTATGCTTTGAGTGTCAGAGTGGGTCCCCAAAGTGACTGACAGGGCATAGCAGAGCTGTTTGTGTGTGAGAACTGGGAGGAAGGTGGGGAACTGATACAAGTCCAGGTTCTCGGTAGAGTGACCAGCCACAGCCCACTGTGACTTGCTCCAAGTAGGTGTGAGCAGGTAGGGCCAGGCATGCATTCTGGGGAGCAGGCCTGAGCAGCTGTGGGCCAGTGGAAAGAGTATCTTCCTGCTCCGTGCCCTGGGTTCATCCCAGCCCCACCCCCTCATCTCATGGTTCCTTCTTCCCACTCCCTACCATGGCTCCCAGAGCCTACTCCTAGTGAAGACCCTGAGATAGTTTAGTCTAAACTCAGCAATGGCGGCGTTCATCCTCCCGGTCATTCTAACGGAGCCTGATGGAAAATGGCAGAGCAGCGTAGAGCAGGTCCCACACAGCCATACACACATCTGGAAGGCCTGGATATCTGAGGTTTCTCGAGTTGGGATAGAAATAACAGTCAAAACAAAACAAACCCTTGTTTGTTTCAGGCAGTGAGGAAGGCCTGGTCTCCTTGTTGTCATCTCTTCCTCCTCCTCCTCTTCCTCCTCTTCCTCCTCCTCTTTTTTTACCTCACTGTCTCTTTAAAGTCTGTCCTCGCTTTCTGTCCCTTCCTGTCTTGTGGATAATGACAACGGAGGGTGTTGAACTGGCTCTGGGCGTCCACCTCTGGCCGCTGCATGCTTGTAACGATTTCATTAACCTAAATTATCCACTTTATTTTCCCGTAATGGGATTAGCCGTTCTCCAGGCAGTTGAAGACCAGAGGGGGAGAGGGCCGGTGTGTTCCATTACTGCACTGGGTGGAGGGCGGGACTGGCTGAATGTACACCCTGGGCTAGCGAGGGCTCCTTCCCTTCCTTCTCACTAGAAGAGGGACCTGGGGTCTGGATGGGCTCGTGTGGCTGAGGGGAAAGCAGAGGTGCTGGGCCACCGTCATGGTGACTGGTTCATAGCGTCTTTTAACTTTGGTGGGACCCGTGCCAAGATGCAGACCTGTCTGTGTCAGAGTGTCAGGAAGGAGTGACTATGCACCATCTGCTGTCTTGGCCCTGCTGGATGGGCACGCCTGGTTCTCAGGGAGCCTCACTTGGTGCCAGCACAGACATTTCACTTCATGTGGGTTGTAGTAGCCACAGCTGTCATCGCTCAGAAACATTGTGTCAGGTGCAGGGCTGGGCCGTGATTCTTGATTTCCCCCTGAGGCGTAGGCACTTCTCACATCAGAATGGGACCCTCTGCAGAGGGATACCAGAAGTTGTCCCCTGAGTATCAGGACCAGCCTTCCCCAGTCTCATCTGTGCCTGAGCTGATAGAATAGAGGCCCTCTCGTAACTACCCCAGCATCCTGTGTCTTCGATACCTGTGTCCTGGGACATGCCCAGAGTACCAATGACTGGAACCCAAGGCCTCACACATACTCAGGTGTTCAGGCACTGTATGCCCAGCCTTCTTATCACTTCTCACCACATTATGCCGGCTAGCCTGGAACTGGGAGTTCTCCTCCTGCTTCAGCTTCTCAAGTATTTGGGATTGTAGTGGTGTGCTACTATGTCCTGTGAGAGTTCTTAATTTGGGCGAAGAGAAAACAGAACAGGACTTATTGGCTAAGTGAGTTTGAGAAGCACTGCATCCGTTTACTTTCCAGACATCCCCTCCTTGTCCCTGTGTTAAAGGCACCTGCACCAAGATGCTGGCCACAGGCTGCTTAGACACCGAGGCACCTGACTTAACCTTTTATGCAGAACAGTGACTCGGTCCCTGCAGGACAGCTTTAAACAGCACTGGTTTAAAAGGAACTGTGACAGCAAGTGAGCCCATGCAGGGCCTCCACGTGAGCCCTGCCTCTCCACCTAATAGCCTTGTGTATTTTAGAAGGCCTCACATCCTGCCCTTCAGTGCCTCCAAGGATTGTGGGGCAATGCCCCAAGTGCACTCCAAGTACTCTGTGCCTCAAAACATACCTGTTTGGGGCAGTCAGAGGAAGTGAGTCCATTTCTGTGAACGAGTTGCAGCATCCTTTACATGTTTCTAGCATGTACATGTGCATGTGCATGTGTGTAGTGGTCAGGTTGACCTCCAGAGTCTCCCTCAGTCACTGCCCACCTTATTTTTTGAGATGCAGCCTCTCCTTTTCACATGGGGCCCTCTGAGGGGCTGGTCAGCGAGGCTAGGAATCTGCCGGTCTCCTCCTCCACAGGCCTGGGATTACAGAACCATCCCTTCACACCAGCTTTTAATTAGGTTCTGAGTTCAAAACTCAAGTCCTCTTTGCCCAAGAGTTAGCTCTGGAGCCCCAAGGCAGGTGAGAGCAGCTCAGCATGTAGATTGGCTACAGGTGGATCTGTGACTGGGGCAGACCCTATGTGACCTCATGGGGCTTAGAGTTGCCAAGAAGCCCTCTTGTCTGAACACAAACTACTTTAAGGACCAGGTGACGGGCTGGGGCCGGAACCACTGTCCTCAGAAAGTGGGCCAGCCCTTCAGGATTCTTTGTACCAAATCCGACTGGAACTCAAGCTTGGAGGCAGCGCTGGTACCCAAGGCGTCTAATGATTCCTGTTGATACCATGTTTTGCTTTGTTAGCATCATGTTAATCTCTGACTCAGGACCACTAGCCTTTTCTAGAAGGAAAGTATGTCCACCTGGAGGCCATGGCTGGGCTGAGTGGACCCTCCCCACCCTGAAGGAGCAGCCTCTGACATGCATAAGCTCCCAGGCATTCAGCAGCTTTGTGCCATCCCACATGGCTGGTTCAGAAAGGTGGTGAAGGACCCATGTCTCTAACAGTCTCACGGGGAATATGAGGGCTGCCTGTTCAGGGAGGGACCTGGTGGAGTTGGAGCATTGGTCACCGTCTGCTTCTCACTGGGGACTCCTAGTAAACTTGTCCCACTCTGCCCATCAGCACAACTAGGCAATGACCTGCCCACCCGTGGAGACTCAGTCAGGCCAGGGCCACCTTCCAGCATCCCCTCCTGGAGCTTCTAAGCTCACCTGGAACTCAGCCCCAGCTTAGATTCAGAGACTCCGTTTAACCACTCAGCCCTCGGTCTCTCATCTAGAAAATGCAGAGGCCTTGCCTGCCCGGCTAGGGCCCCGTGGAAAGCTATTGAGAGACGTTAAATGCTGCCCTCCACTCCTCTCTCTTGCTCAGAAACCAGGCCATTTTTCAGCCTTCAAGAGACAAAAATGAAAGGGAGTGTTGGCTGATGGCAACTAGGTAACCTTTTACATTGGCTCTCACCAGGCCGAAGCGCAGAGTAATTGGAAGGGCTCAGTGTAAAAGGCCCTCTTAAAGGGCCAGCGAGGACAAAGAGGCAGAGACTCCATTAACCAACTCTGGGCCATCACTTCTGCAGAGCAGGCCCAGTACTGCCGTTCACAGGCACACATTTGCTTGCCCACACCTGGTTGTCAGGTTCTATGGGAGTGGCTGCATCCCACTGAGGTGTCACACCTAGCCCAGGTCATCTTTGGAGGGGCCATCTCTTCTCTTTCCTGCTAGGCAGGAAGTAGTTGAGGAGGTCATTGTGTGGGGACAGTTCCATCAACAAGTATGGGACAGGCCCCTCTCTCCTGCTGTTACTGTGTCACCAGACTCAGAGAGTAGAGGACTCATGGGTCACCTTACATCAAGGGCAGCATCTGAAGAGACCAAATGTTCTGCCTGAATGTGTGACCGCCTAAGTGGGCAGTGGGTGGGTTTGCTGGACAATCAGAGAGAACACACAATGTCGATTCAGCACCTAGAGAGAGGTGGGGGTGTTCCTCGGTGCTGCGCACCGCTCCCGGGACTCAGCCGAGCTGCGCCAGAGTCTGCTTTCTGTCTCTAGCTGAGGAAGGGAAGGCAGACAAACTATTCAGGTGGTATCAGTCTTCATAGTGGCTTAGGGCAGAGGGGATACCCGGGGCAGGAGGCTTTAAGTAATGGGACCAGCTGATGCTAAGGCCCTGGGGTTGGTGCACACTCAAAGGGAAAGCCACTGTGGGTCCTTGACAGGCGAGAAGGGACCAGGAATGAGCTGACTGGACAAGAGAGATGAATTGAGAGTGTGAGTCTGGTACAGACATAAGACCCCGGGCAGAGTTGTCCCTGAATCTGCTATGGGGTGGGTGTGGCCTTATTTGCTTAGCTAGAGATCAGACAAGGTAGACTGGAACCATCCTGGAGGCTTGGTTCTCATGCTCCCAGCGAAAGGGGGCGGTTTGGATGCCTACCCATGTCCATAAGCCAGCCTTGCTGCTCGGCTCGCTAAGGGACAGGGGAGCTATGAGAGCAGCTGCCAGCCTCACACGCGCCATGATGAGAATGGCTAGCACATCCTTGAATCACTCTACACCCTCCTGTAGAGTATCATCATGGGAGCAAGTAGCAACGATCAGACCTCCTGGGTGCTGAGCCCTTGAGTGTTGGGTGAGAAAGAACAGCCACTTCTCCCCGCAGGACAGGGCTCCACTGGCTTCTGGCTGCTTGGTGGGACACAGGTTGAGCATGGACACTGTTAGCAAAGCTGCAGGCCTGGGGACCAGACACCCTTCTTGAACCCTGTCCTGCTCCCTGTCACCTAGGAGGACCAGCCTGGGTCTCCTCCCTCTGTAAAGTGGAGACGGCAGTGCCTTGCTTTCTAGGGCCAAGTGAGTCCACAGTCCAGGCCTTGTCATGCTGCAAAGCACACAGGACTGAATGAATGCATCGGCCACTGCTTGCAGCACCACACCGAGTGTGTGCATGTGTGTAGCATGATAGCTAGAGCTGGGGGTATATTTGAAGGGCTTTTCACCGAAAGAAGACACCTGCAGTTTACCCTGTCCCCAAAGTGCCCTTCCTCTTCTTCATATTGCAGTGCCGCTCTCTGGGTCCCCTGGGTAGCAGCACGGCTCTCCACAGTGCCTTGAGCACAGGTAGGGAGAGGGCCTGAGAATGGATTTCCCACGTGACTCCACACGTGAGAACTCTGAGCCCCAATTAGCAGGGAGGACTTCAACCCCAGGAGCGGTCGGAACCAGCGTGCACCGCATCCGCCCCTTGGTGGAGTGCACACAGACCCACCTCCCAGCCTACGCCCATGGCCTAAGGCTGGCTCCAGAGCTGCTCTGTTACTCAAATCAGCTGTACAGGGCCCTCTCTTCTCCCCTTCCTTTTCCCTTCCTTCCCCTGAGCCCATCTCCTTGGCCAGGATTGTGTAAGTTGAGTCTGGGCTTGGGGATGCTGCCTGTATGGGGAGGGGACACATATCTTGACCTCTGAGTGCAAACACACCCCGAACCAGATATGATTGGCCTCCTCCCACCCCACACACCTGAAGAAATCAGACCCACCCACAGCAGACTCCAGTTGTCATTGAAAGCCTACCAACCTGCCACCAATCCTGGTGGTGGCAGCCTGGCAGAGGAGGCGGGACCGTGGTGCGGGAGGTGTAATTGGTGAACCCAGGGTGAATGAAATAATTGGAAAAGTGAGGTGTGAGTTTGTTAGGGAAGTGCGAGCGTGTGGGGGAGGGGAGGACGGCTGTGTTTAAAAGCCCGCTCTGGCCTCTTTATTCACAGCTTCTGATACAGTAATTGCTATTTTGTGGTTTCTA
This sequence comes from Montemys delectorum, assembly GCA_019843815.1. NCBI lineage: Eukaryota > Metazoa > Chordata > Mammalia > Rodentia > Muridae > Montemys > Montemys delectorum. The sequence goes on along the minus strand of JADRCD010096902.1, from coordinate 1,200 downwards.
TTATCTACACAGTGGGGAGTGTGTGCAGCCCCGTCCCTCGGTGTACTGGGCTGAGGATGAATCCCTAGGTGCCACAGTTTCCTCCTCCTTCCTTGGCCCCTGGTAGCCTCTGCCAACCTCTCCCACTGACCATGGCCTTGGCTCCCAGGACGCAGGGTTCACATGGAAGTCCCTTCCAAGGCCTCTTTTAAAAACTGGCCTCACAGACCGGGCCAGTAGATAAGAACCTTCATAATGGCTGGTATTTATATGTCTCTTATCTCCTTGGAACGAAAGGTACTTCATTGATTTTTCTTCCCTCCCCCAACCTTCTCTTTTCTCCTTAATTCTCTTTGACTACCTCTCCAGCATCCTTGGTGCTGGCTTCCCACGATCCTGCATTACACAGCACCCAGGGCAGGAGCTCACCTTAGACCAGAGTCTGTCACCTTTACCCTTTGCCCCTTGGTTTTCTCATCTGTCAACCAGAGGGGGTGGCAGGTCTCAGACCTGGGGAGCCCTCCTTTGTAGCTGAAGTGACAGTAGCAGTGGGTAATGACAGTGTTCGCAAGCCTCCATGCTACATTTCTAGAAGTGTCCTCGGGGACTGGGAAGTTCTCCCTAAGCTCTAACTCTTAACTCAGCCTGGCTCTGTGCCCCGTTCTCAGAAGTCCCGTTTTACCAGGATCATTTCCCTGAAGCTCCTGCGGTCTCTAGGCACGAGTTCCTTGGCCATTCAGTTGGCAGTCCCAAGCCTAGCTCGTGGACTCGCCCAAAGGCCCTGGCTTCCATCCCTACCCCAGTGCCATGGCGGCTCCCTCGCACACTCTCAGATGCACGCCTGCAGACCACAGCAGCCCAGCCCCTTCCACCCCTTCACCAGCTTCTTTCTCCACCTTTTAATTATTTTCCTCGCTTCCTCCGGCCCCTCGGCTGCTTACCATGCACCGAGCATCCACGGCTCACAGCACGCTGTGGAGGGGAGGAATTAACCTCAACAGCCTTCCCCCACCCTCTCCTCCTCTCCCTCTCCTCTCTCTCTGTATTTCCTCCACCCCAACACAGAGCCAGGCAGAAAGAATGTGCACATGGTCCTCTCCCTTGCCCCCATGATCCTGCGTGGATCACTAGGACCAGCTGCTAACACACACACACACACACACACACACACACACACACCACACACCACACACCACACACACACACACACACACACACACT